>PVIC010001933.1:0-83733 GCA_004025085.1 Thryonomys swinderianus
TCTTCCTTCTTTCTTCCTTCTTCTTTTTTTTTTTTACAGACAGGGTCTCACTGTGTTGCAGAGTTGCCTGGGCTGGGCTCAAACTTGCAATCTTCTATCTCAGCCTCCTAGAATGCTGACATTACAGGGAGCACTATCATACTTGGCTCCTTGGAAGCTTTGAAACCAGTTACTGACTTTCTTTCTGTCAGTGAAAGTCCTAGATGGCATCTTCTTCCAAAACAGTACAAGGCTGTTTTGTCTACATTGGAAACCTGTTGTTCTGTGTACCACTTTTATCACTGACCTTAGCTATACATTCTGGATAATCTGGAGTGTTTACATGAGCAGTTACCATGACACTGTACATCCTTATGTTATAGAAGTGACTTCTTTTTTTAAACTTTGTGAGCCAACTTCTGTGGCTCTAGGCTTTTCTTCTGTAGCCTCTTCTTTTATCAGAGGTTTCATAGAATTAAAAAGGATTAGGACCTTGTACTTGAGTACAGGGAATACTACAGTTGTTTTGGTCTGGCCAAACCACTAGAACTTCCTTCCCAATAGCAGTGAGGCTGTTTCACTTTGCTGTCATTCATGTGTTCCATGGAGTAGCAATTTCAGTCCCTTCAGTTATTTTTGCTTTGCATTCATAGCTGAGCCCTTTGGCCCAAGAAGCCTAGCTTTTGGCCTCTCTAGGACTTTGTCCTTATATTCATAAGCATTTCTAGCTTTTAGTTTAAAATGAGATGCAGTGGGCTGGAAATTTAGCTTAGTGGTTCCAGCATCTGCCTTGCAAGCAAGCACAAGGTCCCAAGTTTGATCCCTAGTAATCACATACCACAGTGTTGGGTGTGGTGACTCATGCCCACCAACAATCAGTACCACACACCACAATACTGCACATGGTGGCTCATGCCTATAATCCCAGCATTTGGAGGCAGAGGCAGGAGGATTGCTGTGAGTTCCAGGGTTGCCTGGGCTACATAGTGAGTTCAGGGCCAGCCTGAATTACAAAGCAGGACCCTGTCTCAAAAAAAGAGAGAGAGAGAGAGAGATACAGAACTCTTCCTTCACTTGAGTACTTCAAAGGCATTGTGGAATGATTGATCAGCACTATTTCAATATTGTTGTGTCTTGGAATAGGACAGAGGAAAGGCAGAGATGAGGAGACAGCTGGTGGTGGGACAGTTACAGCACATGCAGCATTACCAGTTAAGTTGGCTACCTCATATGGGCACAGGTTCTAGTACCCCAAAACAATTACAGTGGTGACATCAGAGGTCACTGATGGCAGAGAGCAGTGACACACTGTTGTAATCTCAGCACTGTGGGAGACTGAGGCAGGAAGACTGCAAATTTGAGCCCAAGCTGGCCAATTTAGTGACTTAGTCCCTATCCTTAAAAAAATATATCAAAGATTATCAATCATCATAACAGATAAAATTATAATGAAAATGCCGGACATGGTGGCTCACGCCTGTAATCCCAGCACTCGGGAGGCAGAGACAGGAGGATTGCTGAGTTCGCGGCGGCTTGCCTGGGCACCATAGTGAGCTCAGGGCCAGCCTGAACTATAAAGCGAGACCCTGTCTCAAAAGCAAAAAAAAAAAAAAAAAAAAAAAAAAAAAAAAAAAAAAAAAAAAAAAAAAAAAAAAAAAAAAAAAAAAAAAAAAAAATAATAATAATAATGAAAAAGTTTGAAATATTTTAAGAATTACCATAATGTGACACAGGCATAAAACGAACAAATGCTTCTGGAAAAATGGTGCCCATACATTTGTTTAATGCAGGGTTGGCACAAACCTTCATCTTGTAAAAAATGCAGTATCTGAAAGGGACAGTAAAGAAAAGTATAATATGAGGAGTTGTATGTGAGCAGAATTACTCTGTCATATAGTAGTTCTGTGTTTAGTTTTTTGGGGGCCTGACAATTTGTTTTCTATAGTGAGCATAGTGTTTAATATTCCCACATCCTTACCAACATTTTGTTATTTTGTTATTGTAGCCATTCTAGGAGATATGAAGTGGTATTTTATTGTGGCTTAACATGCATTAACTTTTTTTCCCTTTTTTTTTTAATTAAAGGATTGAACCCAGGGCCTTGCCCATGCTAAGCAGTGCTCTTCCCCTGAGCTGCACCCCTCAGACCCCATCTAGAATTCTATACCAGAATACAAACTTCCAAAAATAAAGACAGAATTAATTTTCAGACAAGCAAAAGCTGAGATAATCCAGCAGATTTGTACTACAAGAAGCATCCAGTTCTTTGGGTTGAAGGATATGAATGTTCATATCCTCCAGGGGACACAAAGAATGTTACAGAAGCACTATTCATAATAGCCTCTGACTCGAAGCAACTTGAGTATTTATAAATAGGAGAATGCTTACTAGATTGTGGCATATTCATGTAATACAGTACTATATGAAATAAATGAGAGCTGTTTTCTAGCACATGATATAAGGCTTTGTGTTGCAGGCATTGTAAGTGAGAGAAGCAAGACAAAGGAGGGTATACTCTAAAATCCCATTTATATAAATTTAAAAGCTACAAAATTAACTAGTGATTGAGGACAGAGTAGTGGTTACCCAGGGTTGGCAAAATGTTAAAGGTGGATTTTTTTTTTTTTTTTGCGGCACCAGGAATCAAACTCAAACCCTTGTTCTTCCAAGAGAGGTGTGATACCACTTAAGCTAAATCCCTAGCCTGGTTACCCAGGGTTGGGAAGGAGGGACAGAGGGGCTTTCCGGTGTGTTGCAAATGCCCTGTTTTTTTAGTCTGTTCACGATGTATATGTGTAAAAATTCATTGAGTTGCACATTCAAGATTTGTGCATTTACTATATGATTTTCCTCAATTTTAACATTACTTCCTTTTGTCAGTATCTCTTAGTTATCTTTATAGGAATTAAAATACTGACCAATTAAAGATATTGCTAATTGTACTTATTAAAGAGTAAGGCCAAGATGAGAAGAGGGAAAATGGGTAGTGGGAGTATAGAATTTAAATATAAACTTTTTAAGAATAAACAGTTTGGAGTTTCATAGCTGTATGAAATATAGCTCTATGTCTTACTGCTTATTTTATATTGCCTTTTAAAATCCTGTTCTCTTTTTTTTCTGCCCATCTGTGATTGAGTACAGTATAGGATTCTTCTTTATATCAGTCAGCAACAGCCAGTTACTGTTGCTAGGATCCATCTGAACTTTGAGCTAACGGTAAGAGTTCCCCATGTGGAGGAGGAGCCCTTTGGGGAGGTTTATGTAAGAGGTGGGTCTGAACCGACTGCTCCCTCAGTCCTGGGTGTCAGTGTGAGCACCTAGCAGAGCATTTCCAAAAGTGTCGGCCGTTTCCTGGGGATGTGAACGATGGGCTGGTCAGTGGGGGAGGAGAAGCAAGTTGCTGGTTCTTCTCTTTGGCTCTTCTCTGAGTTTGAACAGTCAGATTTAGTCACTGTCCTGCTTGTGCTTAAATTATCCCAACATTTGTTCTTTTTTCAGGTTCGGCCCAATAACTACAGCACCTTTTATGATGACCAGAGGCAAAACTGGTCCATCATGTTCGAGTCAGAGAAGGCTGCTGTGGAATTCAATAAACAGGTGAAACCATCATACCCTCTCTGTGTAAAACTGGAGCAAATTTCCTTAATTTTAAGGAAGTATATGGCAAACCCATAACTGCTATATATTAATAGTGAGAAGCATAAAAACTCACTGAATTTGCTACTTTAGGATGTTGTGTTTCAGGAAAATAGAAATGCTGAAATTGTGTTATAATGAGGCTTTTTAAGAGGAAAAAAGATTTAATGTAAATTTACCTAATTCAAACATTGTGTGAACTAACCAAATTATCTTATGGAATTAAAACGTGTGTGTGTGTGTGAGACCACGTTTTAAACTCTGTGCCTCATGAATACTGATCAAGTGCTTGACCACTGAGCAGGATTTTGAGACAGGATCTTCTCTTAGCTGTCCAGGCTGACCTCCAGCTTGGAATCTTCCCGCCTCACCCTCCTGAGTAGCTGGGATCACAGACATGTACCACCACAACTGGAAAAACTCTTAAAAATAATGTTTTAAAAGAATTTTTATGTTACCATCTATTCATTTTAGTATATTTAGAAAAACATTTTACAAAAATCACTCATATCCAAAGTAAGTGTTATTAATGTACTGTCTTCCTTCAATGCATTATATACATAAGTATATATATTCCTTTAAGAGTTCATATCTTTAAAAAAAAAAAGAGTTCTGTATCTGTTTTTTTTTGTTTTTTTTTTTTGAGACAGAGTCTTGGTTTGTAGTTCAGGCTGGCCCTGGCCTCACTATGTAGCCCAGGCTAGCCTCGAACTCACAAAAATACTCTTACCTCTGCCTCCAGAGTGCTGGGATTACAGGCCTGAGTCACCATGCCTGGTTTATTTTTTTCTTCTCACAAAAAATAATTTTGAAACATTTTGGAAGACTGCAATATACAGGTATTGACTATGCTTTTACTGTATGTGTACCTCCAAATTTCATATTTTTGAAAACGAGGAGATAAGGTCATGATTTAATTATCTCTTAAAAGCCCCACCTCCTAACACCATCACATTGGAGGTTAGAATTTCATCATATGAATTTTGCAAGAGACACAGACATTTAGCTCACAACAGATGCTCTTTAATCTATTTAACCATTCCTTTATTTTTATATTGTTTTCAGTCTATGTAATAAATGATACTGCAGTGAACATTTTAGAAATATGAGCCTACCCTCCCTCCCAAAACATTTCCTTACAGTTTGTTTCCAGAAGTAAATGATTAGGTCAGGATACTGTGATATTTTAAAGATTAGAATACACTCTGACACACTGTTTTACAGGATTATACTATTTCATATTCATGTCAGTTCTTTCACTATGCCTTTCCCAGCATTTATAGCCATCTTTTTTCCTTTTTATTTTACTCACTTGATAAAAAAATGATATACTCTTGTTTTACTTATTTGATTGCCATAATGTACTTTTAAAAAGAAAATGAGTAGAAAGTTTATATTGGATGCTATTTAAAATATTACTGTGTATAGTAATTTTCACAAAGATTAGTCCTACTCCTTTGCCTAAGATTTGTTTGGTCTGGTCTGTAGGTAGCAGTGGTGGTGTGAACAGCCTGGTACTGTGTAGCAGCACCTTTTAAAAGTTTTTGGAAACTCTTGTGTAGGCTCCCAAGTGCTGGAACAATAAATCAGTACACTAATCATTACAAATATTTATTGAGTACTTAACTATTTTTTCCCAAATGCACTATCAAGTACTGTATTTGTATATGCTCATGTAATTTTTATAACCACCCAATAAAATATGCTAATTTTTTCTTTGTTTTACAAATGAAAATCTTAGGTACATGGAGATTAAATTATTTAGGGTAAGAGTAGGAAACTGACCCAGATATTCTGACTCCAAAGCTATACCCTTAGGCACTCTGATTCCTGTCAAAATTTCTCACTTTGGATAGATTTACTTCCAAATATGTAATGTTTGTTAGTAGTGCAGATGTTTGGAAAAGAGCATTAGCAGTAAAGGAATAAATACTTCTTTTTGTTTTGTTCTTTGAAACAGAGTCTCACAGGTTGGGCTTGAACTGACTGCAGAGCCCAGGCAGGCCTGGAACTCATGACAGTCCTCCTGGCTCAGCCTCCCAAATGCTGAGATTACAGTCATGCACCACCACACCTAGCTAAGGAATGAGTATTTTCTGAGCATAAATTAAATTAATGCTGTTTTGATTTTTGTCTTGCAGGTGTGCCTTGCCAAGTGCAACAGCACCTCTTCCTTAGAAGCAGTGCTCTTTCAGGACCTCATTGTGGCAGAGGGTTCTGCTGTAGAAGTGGGAGATTCTTTAGAAGTGGCCTATACTGGCTGGCTTTTTCAAAATCATGTTCTGGGGCAGGTAAGAAAATGTACTTTGCAAGGTTTTGTAATTTAAGAACATGAAGACTTTACATGGAAGGAAGATATTGCTACTTTAGGTACATTGGAATCTTTTAGGGGCCCTGCCTTAGTCATTACTGTTGCTTTTAGGGCATATTCATGAAATTGTGATGTGTAAAATCTGCTCAGTGCCTAACTTTTCCTTAGGGGAAGTAGAAATCGATTCCCTAAGTATTATTTTTGTCAGCTGTTCATGTCTTGTTCTCCTATGCCAGTTTTAAACTTGAATATATTCTTATGGCATTAGATCTTAGTCATTAGGGACTAAGTTGTCTTCACAAGTTTTTCTTGTAGTAGAGGGTATAAATAATGTGGAGCTTGTTGAGTTTTTCTATCATGAAGCCCTCAAAAACAATATGATAAGACAGAAAGATGTTTAGATTATTAGTTTAAAATATGTGGCTCTAAGTTTCTTTTTGTGTGTGTGTAATACTAAGAATCAAATTCAGGACCTTGCACTTGTGAGGCAGGCATGGCACCACTGAACTAAATCCCTGACCTCTATAAATTTCAATTTTATCTAAATTTGACTTTGATTAATTTAAGACCTTAATATTTTTTCCCCATTTGTAATGGAGACTATTGATCCTTTCTCTGCTTACTTGGTAGGATTAATGTGGCCATCAAATAATATAATTTATTTGAAAATTCTATGTGGATGAGAATATTAAATCATAGTAGTAAAGATACGTTTTCTCCCTAAATCTGGAAAAGTCTCAGAGATACTATAACACTTATTAGTCATGATAATATGGTCCCATCTTTTCAGATTCTTCAAGATCTAGTTTTCTCCTTATATTTCACATTCTCTATTATAAAACTACTGAGCTGATATGTAATTATTTAAATATCATAGTGATTATTATGTTTTAAACTGTACCTTCATCAAATTGCAGGTTTTTGATTCTACCGCTAACAAAGATAAGCTGCTTCGCCTGAAATTAGGATCAGGAAAAGTTATCAAGGTAAAAACATATCTATCTTTTAGAATTTAGGTTAAACATTATGATCTTTCTAACATGGATCTATCTTCTGAGAGTCTGGACGTGCTTTGTTGAAAGGGAAGAGGAAAATAATGTGTTACATTTTCAGCCTTTGGGATTTTAAGCCTATGATACTATATTGAAGAGAGATACATTTGTTTTCTACAATCCCTATCCTTTTTTTTTTATCCTGCGTCTCTTCAGATAATTATTACATCTTTCCTAAAGCCTAACAGGAAAAGAGAGAAAACTGTTTCTTTTGAAATCGTGTGTCACTTGGGTCCATGTTGTGATTTTGTTTTTATTAACTGCTGGTATTTTAGAAAATAAAAGAGTATTTTATGTATGTGGAGTTTCATCATGTCAGGACATCATTGATGCATTGAGCTGTATTCATTCATCTGTGCAGCAAAAGCTTTTCCCCATGGCTTTATGATTGCTTTTCCTGGAACTCTTTGGAGATTTTTTTTTCCTTGTATAAATAGCAATTAAGGCATGGTTCTTGAAGCTAGGCAGATCTCATGGAGAATTTTGGCTTAATGACATAATAACTATATGTCATTGGCTAATTACTTAACCTCCACAAAACTGAATTTTCTTTTCTATAAAATAAAAATAATTCTATCAAACTTTTGAGATTATTTTGGGAATTAGATAAAATAATGCATATAAAACAATTAACCATAGTATTTGGAAAAAAATGCCTAAGAAATGATAGCCTTTATTCCTATCTTATTGCTATTTAATTCCTCTCATTTTCTCTCATCATCTAAGTATATTTTACCCAACCCCAGATATGCCAACATTTACTAGTAGATTTTAAAGCTATGTTCTAGATTTTTAATTAATTAATTTGTTTTTTAGGTTCTCCCTTTGTATTTCTAGGCTGGTCCTGAGTTCACTGTGTAGCTTAGACTGGTGTGATAATCCTCCTGCCTCAGCCTCCTAAGTGCTGGGAAGATCACCATTCACCACCATGGCTGGCTTATTCTTATAATCAGTGTGTGTTATCACTCAGTTTGACCTATGAAGGAAGTGTCTAAACCTGAAAATAGATAAGTGAAACTTAACATTCTACTTGTCCTAAAAGGTGTTTCTTGACTAATAAGGTTTTCTCCATCTCTGATTCTAAAGGCCTGGGAGGATGGAATGCTGGGCATGCAGAAAGGAGGAAAGCGGTTGCTCATCATCCCTCCAGCCTGTGCAGCTGGCTCCGAAGGGGTAACAGGCTGGGCTCAATCAAAGGACTCTGTCTTGGTGTTTGAGGTGGAGGTTAAACGGGTGAGTGAAACTGCTGTGTGTGCTTGATGAGGCTGCTACATA
This sequence comes from Thryonomys swinderianus, assembly GCA_004025085.1. NCBI lineage: Eukaryota > Metazoa > Chordata > Mammalia > Rodentia > Thryonomyidae > Thryonomys > Thryonomys swinderianus. The sequence continues at coordinate 8,254 of PVIC010001933.1, forward strand.
TCTCCTTGGTAGTTAAATAAAATAAAAAACTAAATGAATATGGTTAAAAACTAAACTAATATACTTAAAAAGTATGCTGAAACCATACTTCTTTTTGTTTGAGGTCAAAATGGTATAGTTGAAAACAGCCACAACTTTGCAAACTAAAGACCAAGGTTTATGTCCTTTCTGGTCTCTCTTTAGAGTCTGAGGTTATAACTTGAGGCAACTTACTTTTAGTTTATCTATAAAATAATCATTTCTTTTGACTTAGTGGTTCCATTGCTATATATTTATCCTGTTGGAGTTGTAGCTGAGCAGTAAAATGCTTGACTACCATATATGAAGCCTTGGTTTCAGCACAACAAAAATCAGTCAGTCCTGTTAATCCTATTAAATCCTCATTTATATGAGTATGTGAACATATATATCTGTGTGTGTGTTTTTTTCTGCTGCATTGTTTGTAATAGTAAAAAGTTGGAAACAACCTAAGTATCTATCTTTTTTCAGAGTGGCCCTTTATGTGGCTCTTGAAGGATATAATCTGTGGTGGGCATGGTGATAAATGCTTGTAATTCCAGCTATTCCAGAAGCTAAAAGTAGGATAATCAAAGATCTGAGGCCATCATGCACAACTGACCCCGTTTCCAAATAAAAAAGAGGATTGGGAATGTAGCTCAGGGATGGAACACCTAGCCAGCCTAAACCCATGGTTCAATCCCTAGTATTGCAAGAAGAAAAGAAAAGTACATAATTTTTTGGTAAATGAAAGAAGCAAGTTGTAGAACAGTATGGCTAGCATGGCCTCATATATACAGTCATATGATATATATTTTACATGGCATATATTATAGAAAATTCCTGGAAGCTTTCTTGTTTTCATTTTTTTGAAACATAGTCTCACTATGAAGTTTAGGCTGGCCTTGAACTCTCAGCAAACCTTCTGCCTCATCCTCCCAAGTGGTGGGATTACAGGTGTGTGCCACCATTTGTGGCTTTGAAAGTCTTGAAAGAAATGATTGAAAGTTGTTCTCTAGAGAGTGGGAATAGAGTTCAGAAACATTTTTCACATCTAAAAATGTTGCCATGAATTTGTATAATTTCTATAAAAAATAGCAACAAATTATGATTAATACCCCCTATTCCCAGAATGACTTAGTTTGCTTTATACTATGATTATATGGTTCAAATGTGATAGTGTTTGTGGCTAAACTATAAACTATAATTCAAATAGTGAATATCATATCTGTTATTCCTACTACCACAGAGAAAGGATTTGTTTCTCTTTCTTTTTTTTTTTCTTTTAAATACTGAGGATTGAACCCAGGGCTTTGAGACAGGATCTTGCTAAGTTGCATAGGCTGCCTTCAAATTTGCATGTGTATACTGCTGTATCCAGCAAATTCTATTTAAAAAAATGTTTTATAATTACTCTGTTTTTCCTTTTGAATTTGAAGAAGTAATGGCTGCTAATAGTAAACCAGTATGAATCTATCAAGACTAGCATTTTGTAAACATAAGAAAAAAAATCTTCTGTTTTACTAGTAACTTGCCTCTGCCTCCTGAGTGCTGGGATTATAGGTGTGAGCCACCAAACCCGGCTAAAATCAAAATAATTTTTATTCAAATATAGTGAATATTAAGAACATAAATGAAGCATAACTATAAAAACTTAAGTGTATATGTTAACAGCAAAGTTAGAATTTATTTCTGTAATAATAAATAATTATTAAAAATATTTATAGCTGCCGGGTGTGGTGGCTTGCACCTGTCATCCCAGCACTCGGGAGGCAGAGGCAGGAGGATTACTGAGTTCAGGGCTTCCCTGGGTGACATAGTGAGCTCAGGGCCACCCTGAACTACAAAGCGAGATCCTGTCTCAAAAAAAAAAATTATAGTTATTTTTCCAAGGACTACAATAGTAGATTGTGTTGTTTTTAGTACTGCATAAAATTTTCATCTTAATTTTTTTTATTTCTACCTAATATACCATTGTTTGAGTTTCCAATACAGATAGTGACCCTTGGTTATCCAATCTATAGCTTAATATCTGCAAATATTTTGGGAAGTAGTTACACAAAAAATAACAAATTACTAGAATCTCTTATTGCCAGCTCAGGAATTACAAGAAAATTCCAAGTTTGAAAAGAATAATGGGGCTGGGGATTTAGCTCAGTGGCCCTGTACCTGCCTCACAACCACAAGGTCCTGAGTTTAATTCCCGGTAAAACAAACAAACAAGCAAACAAGAGAATAGCAGTAGCTGGCATGGTGGTGTATGTTGGTCGTCCCAGCACTCAGAAGGCAGAAGCAGGAGGATCCATGAGTTTGGGTCCAGCCTTGGCTACCACTGTGAGTTCAAGGCCAGATAGAATTATATAATGAGACATGTTTCAAGAAACAGACAAAGCATAGCAGTTTGCTAAACTAATGAATAACTTTTTACAACTTTGTTTTTTAATAAAATGTACAATTTTGTCACTCCAAATTAAAGCTGATGTTATTAGCTTAGAATATATTATTTTTAAAGCCAAATGATTTGCAAATCTGATTCTAAAATAAAATTTTAATTTGCATGCTTTACACAAAGTAATTTACATACTAATTTTTTCTTTTTTGGTACCAGGAATCAAACTCAGGGCCTCAAGCTTGCCAGGTAGGCACTGTGCTGCAGAGCTACATTCCTAGCCGCATACTAATCCTTGGAGATACAAAGTCATTGTCTAACATGGCTGCAATTAGCAAGTGATATTATTGATGACAAGGGATTGCTTGGAGAAGAATAAGACCGTGAAGTATAAGGAAGCATACTCTATTCCTAGAAGACATGGAAACACCAACAGGATGAAGACTAGTTTTTGAGCTGTAATAGAAACTATAGTCTCTAAATAAATACACAGGCAATTACACTGTATATCTTTATGGACACAAATTTAATTCAAAGAGGCAAAGGATTAAACTGTCATCACATTTTAAGATAACATTGTAACATTCAAAATCTTGATGATACTGTATCAATGGTAAATATTGTTTCCACATTCACCACAATGCAAATCCTCATAGCTTTATTAGCTGTCAGTCCTCATAGTTTTATCAGTATTAATGTTTTCCTTCACTGACACAGTGCTTCAGAGCTCTTACTAGAATGCATTCTTGGATTTTTTTTAACAGAAAATTTCTCTTGCTCCACAAAAAAGCTTCTTTAAATTTGGTTCTAACACTAAGGAGTACATGAAGAAAAAAAAACAATTCTAGTTACTTAAAAAAAAAATATTAGGCATCAAACCAGCATTTGGCATAAGCTAACTTATTATTAAATATCTCATTATTTAAATGCTAATATAAACATTTATATGACTTCACATATCGATTTAATATTGAGTCCTAGTGATATCACAAAACAATAAAATGAATCATCTCTATAAAGTTTAAGAAATCACTATAAACTTATAGTACAGAGAAATATTTAAAAACTAAGCCAAATTCTTAAAAACAATTGTTAGAAATATTATTGTTCCACAGTTTATATTCATCATATATACTAATACTTCCCTGCTTTATTAACTATAATAATAATCTGTATGTATATTAAAGACCAAGTTGGTAAATCCTATACTTTCCAAAACTCAACTATGTTCTTCAGTATAAATAAGTTGAAGGTATGACAGTGACTCTCAAAAGGTTATTTATAAAAGTTTCTAGGAATAGGAGAGAAATTAGGTCATTTCCTGTACTGGTAGAGAGTTACTTTCCCAGTAATATTGTCTCAGTTCTGTGAGGCCAGTAACACATAAGCATTATGTTTAGCAACAAGAATGAGATCAGCTGTAGAATGAGCCTATGCAACATCCCAAACAACCTGCTTATTGTCTCCAAATTCTTCTACACAGATCCAGGCTGAAGAGGTTGTGTTCCCTGTCCAAATGAAGTAGTGTAAACTGAGCTGCCAGTTCCTTTGCATCTTCTAACGTAGTACAGAGTTTGTCTGGCATGAAGTAACTCTGTGATCCATTTGCAATCGCAGGAATAACTATTTTGTATACAAGGAATACTTTCCCATCTGGACTGGTTGTTGAATATAAATAATATTCTGGTGGCGCCCAATTATTTCTGTTGCAGTAATAATCCAAGTGTATTACTGCAGAATTAAAATGATTGGATTTTAAAGAATACATACTAATTGGAGTAAGCTTTATTCCAGGAAAAAAAGGATAAATGCATCTTTCAATTTCAGGGGGGCTAGGGCTGTGCTGGCCATTGAGACGAGCAGGAAGTGTTGATGACTTGCCCAGAGTTTTGGGGTGGCTCTCTTCTTTGTTAGCATACACAACCAGGTTTTCAGTGCTGTGACTCATCTGACCACTGAGATGCTGTCTCCAGGTGTTTTCTTTATTTACTGGTTTTGCAAGTGTTACCTCAATACTTGCTCCATCAATGCATTTTCCATTCATAACAGACATAGCAGCTACAGCATCTTCTCTGTTGAAAAAGTGAACAAAAGCATAATCTCGAAGTTTTTTTACTCGTTCAACTGTACCCGGTTTGAATCTATGGAATTCTGTTTTAATTGTTTCCTCTGTAGTTGATACCATTAAATTTCTCACATAGAGAACTTTAACTTTTTGCATGGTTTCCTCATCAACCTCTTTCTCAGGATCAGCCCAGTCAACCTGAATAGTGTGGCCCCATAGTTGGAATGTTCCCGGGGCTAATTTTCTTCTGGCCATCGCAGCAGCTCTGTGAGATTCATATTCAACAAAAGCAAAACCACGATTTTTTGTCTTATCAGTTGCACTTGGATAAACAATGACATCTACAACTCCTTCTGTAACCTTCTTCATTTCATCCAGAATTTCTTTTTTCTTCTTTTCCTTGGGAATAGCGCCAATAAATAATCTGCAGTTATCCAAGCTTACACACACACCAATAAATTTCCCTTGTCGAATCTCATAATTATTAAGAACTCTGATGGCCAACTGGGCTTCTTCTTTCGTAGTGTACATCACAAAAGCATAGCCTCTGTTTTCACCACTAAACTCCATCATAAGTCGAAATTCATATATCTTCCCAGCTCTTTCAAATACAGGAACTAACTCATCTTCATACATATCACGAGGTATTTTTCCTACAAAAACTTCACAGCCTCTAGGTGGAGGCGGGCCTTCCCAACCTGGAGGAGGACCACCAAATTTCCTTTGACCGTTTTCTTGAACCATGTTGTAACCAGTCTTTTCCATCAAAGCAAGCAATGCTGCTTCATTCTGAATACCAGTCCGAACTTGGCTGCATTCATTTGTCCCATCCATATCTTCTTCATTCATTGCTGCAGTTCTTTCGAGTCTTGAAAAGTTAGTCTGAACTCCCTGAGACTAACGACCACAAACCTCCGCCATCCTTCCCGGCCAGTAGGTGGGGGAGGGGCATCCCCATCGGTAGGAGGGGCTTGAGCTGGTCCTCCTGCCCTTGCTGGGCTCCCAGAAGGCACCGCGCTGGGTACCCTAGACCCGGCTGAGTTTCAGAGGTGGCTTTGAGGCAGGAACATCGTGGTAAAAAGGCAGAGAAGAGCAAAGCTGTTTAGTTCGTGGTGGCTATTGGGAAGCAAAGCAGAGATATCACCAGAGTGAAAGAGCCCAGGTGCTAGATACAATATAGACCTCAAAGTCCTTACCATCCAGACAGACCCACAAGGGTGCTTTACTAATCTAGGCAGCATACAACCCAATCAAATGACAAGTAACTTTAACTGTTGTACTTGTCTTTCTTTATTTCCAGAACTGGGGACTAAGCCCCAGGGTGCTTTATTATTGAGCTACACCTCCAGTGCTTTTCTTTTTCTTTCTTTTTTTTTTTTTTTTTTTTTTGAAAAGTCTTGCTATGTGGTTTAGGATGCCCTTGAATTCTGTATGTAGCCCAAGCTGGCCTGGAACTCGAGACAATCCTCTTGCCTCAGTCTCTTGCATGCGCTACCATACCTGGCTACTTATTATTTTAAAAAGGTTCTTTATTTTTGTTTTCTGTTACAAGGTCTCATTTCATAGTTCAGGCTGTCCTTTAACTCACAGTGATCCTCTTACTTTAGTCTCCCTAGTTCTGGGATGTCAGGCATGGGCAACCATGCTTGTCTGTTTATAATTTTGAGACAGAGTCTCCCCTAATTGCCCTACCTGATTTTGAACGTGTGATCTCAGTCTCAGCCTCAGCCTCCCAGGTAAGTGAGATTACAGGTGCATGTCTGGGAATTTATACTTCGGAAACATTTAAGATTGTGTGCAAAGATGTAGATAAAAAGCTACCCTTTTGAGCATTATTTATCCTTTGAGCAATATTTATGATATAAATAAGCTGTATATCAGTAAGAAATCAATGAACTGTATTTTGTAATAGCATATTTATCATATATTTATCATTTTTGTTTTAAAAATCCTTTGAGACTTTTCCTCATAGATCATAGCACCAAAGCATATGCCCCTTAAAGGCAGATATACTCTTCAATAGTAAAAATAATGTTGAAAATTAATTAGTACAGGAATATGTTAGCATGTCAGTGAATAAGCAAAGCAGGTTACAAAACAGCATGGCCCATATTTGTGAAAAATATACATGCAATACACCTACTACAGATATTACGGTGGTAGCTGAACTGGGAGTGATCGTTCCTTTTTTCTTTTTTTTTAACTTTTCTGATTTGCCTACAATTAAGAAGTGATGGTTTGTATGATAAGCAGTAAGTAAAATGAGAGGATGGCAATGGGAAAGGATATTTGTAGCCTATTGCCCTTGTCTTGGCTCTTTTCTCTAGGTGAAGTTTGCCAAAGATTCTGGCTCTGATGGACAGAGTATTAGTTCCCGAGACTCCGCGGCCCCTTCCCCCATACCCAGTGTCGACAGCCACTCTGCAGAACCTGCTGTGTCACCACCCACATCAGTGCCTTTCAGATCAGGGTGAGTTACTGACCACATATCAAGCTCTTTTGTTGTTTGCAAAGTGATTCATGGAAGAATAGCTATAGTTAAAAGCTGCAATAATGTTAAGTAACTGGGAGAAAAGTGGGATGAGGGAAATAGGGGAAATATTCTGACAAAGAATTAATATTTATAATCTGTAAAAGTACTAACATAAGATTACCTACAAAATTCTGGAAAGAAAATTGAGCAAAGGGCATAAATGTATAATTTTTTCATGGGTATATCTAAAAATAAAAGCGTTTAAATAGTTATTCATCTTTAGAAGCATTCAGAGGTGTTAAGGAGTTAAAGTTCTGTTTTATAGACATAAGTTGGTGAATATTTTCAAAGACAGTTTGTTCACCCAGCATAATCTGAGTTTGTGGATTTTTTATTATCTAAAGATATCTCTTATCTACTTTCAGGGAACCAGCTCTTCGTACCAAATCTAACTCCCTGAGTGAACAACTTACAGTAAACTCAGTGAGTATAAGAATCTGTCTCCCTCACCCTCATTGTGCTGAGGTTTCAGATGCCTAAAATATAGCAGGTTAGAGGAAATTCTTGACTTAACTAGAAATCAGTAGTTCTTTCATCCATTTCCTGTAAGTGTAAGTTACTCTGGCTTTCTCATAGTCAGACCTTGAAAACATCTAACTTCTCAGGTCTGTTAACTTTTTCATTGTTAGGGTGGAAATAATTTTTAAAACCCTTTCACAGTTCATGTAAGAATTAGAGATATTTATAAAGCTCTGAGCTCAGACACTATGTAAACTATGTTTTTAAAAAGTGGTAACTATGGGGCCGGAGGGTTAGCTCAGTGGTTCCGGTGCCTGCCTCGCAAGCGCAAGGACCTGAGTTCGATCCCCGGTAACCACATAGAATGCTGAGCGTGGAGACACGCCCACCAACAATCAACACCGCGTACCACAATGCCGGACGTGGTGGCTCACGCCTGTCATCTCAGCACTCGGGAGGCAGAGACAGGAGGATTGCTGAGTTCGCAGTGGCTTGCCTGGGCACCATAGTGAGCTCTGGGCCAGCCTGAACTACAAAGCGAGACCCTGTCTCAAAAAGCAAAAAAAAAAAAAAAATGATAACTATGATTACATATTATTAGAAGAACGGCATTGGACTGAGGGAGAAGTCCTTTAGTCATAGTGAACTTCAATTTTAAAAGTTCTGTTCCAAAGGGAATATGTTGCTGATTAATCCTGTTTTTTCTGCTACCTTGAACAGTTTGAACTTCTCTAATATCAGGTTAATTTTCCTCATCTGTAAGATGGAGATAGTGCCAATCTCAAAGAGATATTTATGACTTTTAAATAAGATAATGCTTATGGAGTTTTTAGTATGGTATCTGGCATATTTTAAGCGTTCAGTAAATATTAGGTGTTGTTATAATTTCTGCCGATGGAGAAATTATCTTCTTTAAACTTTATTGTCTTAGAGGAATTTAAGACTAAGTTCACCAATTAACTGTCTTTGAGTGGGTCATTGGACCTGTGTCCTTGCCCACTTGTGAGATGAGGGGAACAGTATTGTGTTTTAGTGAGATCTGGATTTGAGTGCTTTTAGGAAGGACATAAAAGGAAGTTTACTGCAGCCCTGCCTGTCCTCCCTGGTTGGAAGGGTCAAGTGGGCTGGTCGTGGCCCAGTGGTAGCGATGGCACTTTAAAACCTCATGGCCTTCGTCTACCACACAGTGTAGGAATGCCGGGTGAAGCTGATGCTTCATTTCACACTAGGACTAGTTTTTCTTTATGTATTCAGTCAAAAGTAGAAATTATCAAGCATATAACTAATCTGATATGTGTGAAGTGTGATCTCCTAAACCCAGTTAACTCAGGTAAAGAATCAGAAGAAATTTTTAAAATAATCATAATTTCACATCTTCCTGTGGTCAAAAACATTGTCCAATGAGGGTTCCATTCTTCTCTCTGACCGTAGCTACTCTTGTCACCTATTTCTGAGCTGCAGTATCTTCTAGTAGGCTCGTGGTTTCCTAACCTTTCTTGTTTTATATAATTTTGCTCTTTTTAAGTTTACATTTCTCGTTTTAAAAAGGTATTACTTTTTTTTTTTTTTTGGTGGTACCAGGGATTGAACTCGGGTCCTTGTGCTTCCAAGGTGGGCACGGTACCACTTGAGCTAAATCCCCAGTGCAAGGTACTACATTTTTATAGTACAGTTATCATTGTACTATAATAAGAAATACATTGTAACCTCTCATTCTTTTTCCTATTCCCACCCACCATATTCCACCTCATACTCCTTAGGTACCTATTTCAGTAGCTTCTTAATTTTTTTTTTGGTTAGTGTATATTTTTGAAGGTAGAAACAAATAGGAATGTATATTTTAGTCTTCTATCCTTTCCCACACAAAATGTCATGTTATATGTATTATATACCTTGCTTTTTATATATAGCAATGTAAATACATATATTTTCACATTATAGAGAGCACTTCCTTAATCTTTTTTCATTCTATCAGTCATCATATTTCATTGTGTAGATTTTTTTTTTTTTGAGACAGGGTCTCTCTTTATAGTTCAGGCTGGCCCTGAGCTCACTATGTAGCCCAGGCAAGCCTGGAACTCAGCAATCCTCCTGCCTCTGCCTCCTGGGTGCTGAGATTACAGGCATGAGCCATCACACTTGGCACTGTGGTATGTGGTACTACTTGCTGGTGGGTGTGAGTCACCACGTCCAATATTATTGTATGTGGTTACCCAGGATCGAACTAGGGACCTTACACTTGCTAGGCAGGCACTGGAACCATTGAGCTAAATCTCCAGCCTGAGATATGGTAAGTTCTTTTGATTATGTAACACCATCAGTTAAGAAAATATATGTATAGACTGCCAAGTATATCTGTTGACAAATTATGTATTGTTAATACCTATAAGCAAGCAATGTTTTATATTGATAACTAAAAAATGGTAAAGATAGAGGAAATGATCATTTTTTTCTACACCCAGGGGATCATCTGGGGCACTTTTAGGGGTATATACTCTCCACTTTGAAGACTATACTTGGACCAGTTGATGGATATAGAAGCTTCTAGTGTAGATCTAGTGAGTGGTCCATGCCGTGTGAGAGCTAAATGAGAGCCAATTTAAAACAAAAAGCTCCCATTATCCTTCTGTCCATAAAGCTATTCTGAGTATCTACCTACTGAGTTGCTTCAGGGTTTTAAGGACCTTATCACCTAAAATATCTCTTTCCTGTACTATTTCTACCTTACTTTTTCATCTGCAAAGTGAGAATAATTATGCCTGGTAGGGAGACTCAGTTGAATAGATAATACAGATAAAGCTACTCTATTTCAAACAAATAGGAATTATTTTTACTACTCTGATTAACTGTATGCTTCTGTGTGGGACATCTTTAATTCTCAATTTTTAGTGGAAATGGTTTCAAAGTGATATGATAAAGGACTTGAAAAGGAATTGATACAAAAGCCAAAGAGAGAGAGCTACCTGAAGGTTATAAACCTTAATCAAAATGACTTTATAACTTTCTTTTCTTTATAGGGTCCTGATACAGTCAAGGCCAAGTTGATCTCTCGGATGGCTAAAATGGGCCAGCCCATGCTGCCCATCTTCCCACCACAGCTGGATTGCAATGACTCAGAAACTGAAGTATGTTCCCCCCTTGCTGTATTAGAATAAGTAGTATTGGGCTGGGTATTTAGCTCAAGTGATACTGTGTCAACCTTGGAGGCATAAGGACCGGAGTTTGATCCCTGGTACCATTAAAAAAAAAAAAAACTATGTAGTATAAATGCTGACATCTTCTGTTCTTTTGAGTCAAGTAATTGCTCTTCTGACTGTAACTCAAAATCATTATTCAGAGAGTTTCTTTTTTTTAAATTTGAATCTTTATTGGTATATATACACATCACGATTATACTCAACATTGAGAACTTGTGCCAGTATATAACATGACTTAATTCTCATTTTTCCCCTTCCCCTACCCACCCTACAACCCCCCACCTCTATATGCACAAGCTTTGTTTCCTTTTTTTAACCATCAAATTTTTTTCTTGCCCCTCATTGCTTACCCCTAAACCCCGTTTCCCTTTGAATATATTTAGAGAGTTTCTGTGTAAAATTATAGAAATAATATCAGTTCACATGTTTCTGCTGTGATTAGCTCTTCCCATGAAAAATAGGAATAATTCCACATATCTAGCAAAAGAACTGGGCAGTTTAAAAAAGTTAATTTAGCCTTCATTTACTAAACTATTATGCATCAAAATCAGTGTTGGATGCCCAACTCATAGCAGGTAGCCTATTCGTATTTGTTGATTGAGTGATTAGATCCTATGGGAAACGTTGGTCTTCGCACTGATGTTTCCTATTATTATTATTATTATTTTTTGAGACAGGGTCTCACTTTGTAGTTCAGGCTGGTCCTGAGCTCACTATGTAGCCCAGGCAAACCTTGAACTCAGCAATCCTCCTGAGCCACCATACCCAGCATTATGATATGTGGTACTGATTATCAGTAGATATGAGTCACCACGCCCAGTATTGTTATATATGGTTACCAAGGATTGAACTCAGGACCTTGCGCTTGCTAGGAGGCACCAGAACCACTGAGCTAAATCTCCAGCCCCAAGATTTAAATTTTTAATCCTTTTAGAATTTGGTATATGATATAAAGTAATTTAATTCTTTTGCTAGCTCTTTATTAAATAGACCATGGTTTCTCAAGTGAATCAAAATACATGAAAGAGATGGATTCTTAAGATTCTTCCCCTTTGATATGAAATGAAAAGACATTGCTCTTAAGATAAAATTTTCTGATATAGTCTTTTTTTTTTTTTTTTGAGACAGGGTCTCGCTTTGTAGTTTAGGCTGGCCCTGAGCTCACTATGTAGCCCAGGCAAGCCTTGAACCCAGCAATCCTCCTGTCTCTGCCTCCCGAGTGCTGGGATTACAGGTGTGAGCCGCCACACCCGGCACTGTGGTATGTGGTATTGATGGCTGGTGGGCATGAGTCTCCACGCCCAACATTGTATGTGGTTACCAGGGATCGAACTCAGGACCTTACGCTTGTGAGGCAGGTGCCAGAACCACTGAGCTAACCCTCTGGCCCAGTCTTTATTTTTTATAATTCTGTTTTATTTTGTTTTGAAAAAGACTTGAGTACACTGAACATTTTAAGGGAAGATAAGATTTCTGAGGCCTTTTACTATTGTTTGGATTCTGAAAACAAGATTTGAGTAATACAGTGTTCATAGTAAAAATCTGAAGTGCTACTTATACAATAATTCAACATTATATATTGTTTTGTAACTGGAATTTTAACCATGTTAAACTGGAATTAACCATGTTAATATACATAAAACAATAAGTAAAATACTATTATGTTTAAAGTAAAATACTTTTAAGTACTATTATCTTTAACTCAGTTTTCTGTATTGATTTATCATAATTCCTTTTACTCTGCTGTTAAACATTTACACTGATGTCAAGCTATAATGATCTAAAACTGAGATTTTTTTTCCCAGGAAATATCTGTAATGGAGGAAATTCTGAAGTAAAAGAATGACCAAGAGATTTCAGCTCTAGTACTATAGCATAGGAGATTGTAGTCACTGAATATTCTGCCTCAAGATATTCTGTTCCCCGTATAAAGTGGGAAGATAGAGGATAACTATGTTGCTTGGATTTTATGAAAAGAAAGAATGGGAAATACTCTAAAACTATATTATCCAAAACCAACATATTAATGAGGTACTATAAGACCTACTGTACCTGATTTTCATTGGATGCTTTGAGGCCAGTGGAGATTACTTGGTGAAAATAGAAAGTTTCAGTCATTCCTGGTTTTCTTTGAGAAACTCTCTTTTTCAGGAACAGGTTAGGTCAGTCTTAAGGTAGCTTCTGGTTTGGGAAATGTTACATTCTAGAATACTATTCATTTGGCTGTTTCAGAAAAGCAACTATTGAAGGAAATGAAACATATTTAATTATTTATGATTTCTGTGAGGATCCTTAGTCTGTTGCACAATTGAGTAGGTCTTCCCCACATCCCACACCCTGAAATCTTAGTTTTCTAAGCAGAAACGGTTTCCTTCCTCTTTTCCTGAAATCTTTGTGTTGGAAGCAGGCTTAGCACAGACAGTCAGCCCTAGCCTTCAGCCGAGGATTCATGCATAGTAACCAAACCCTTGTGCCTGTTTCAGGATTTGAATGCTCTTCGAGGAGGAGGAGGACCTGGACAGCCACTGGTGGCACCACCCATCCAGCCCTCTCTTCAGCCAGCCCATCCAGTGTTACCACAGATGACCTTACAGGGTAAGAGGGGAACCTCTTGAGGTTCTGTGCCTTTGAATTGGATCAGTACCAAAAATATCATAGTTCCTCATACTGTTAAATTCTCTTGTTTTAGTATTGAGGGCTGGGTGAAGGTATAAAACTATCAGTTTGCACGTTTAGTTCATTTTCCTACCTAGAGATGCATTTGGCATGCTTATGATTTCTGCTATGTCACATTGCCAGTTTTGCAAATGTGCACTCAGCTATTTGTGACATCTCCTTGTGTGTTAGTCTGCATTTCCTGTCAGCTGATGGGATCATAGGCTTGAGTCAGAGACACATGAGAACACCCAGTTTTCTTCCACTGGCCACTCCTGGGACACCAGTGGAGTTGGGTTTAGGAAACTGGGTAAGAAAAATGGTTGACTTTGATGCCTGGGGGGTGTGAATGATGCTAGTTTAGACTCATACAAAGAAGCAAGGGAGAATAACAGTAAAAATGTCTTCCTTTATCTTAGCACCTCCATCATCTGTTTCTGGGCTTCAAGCACCTTCTGCTGCCTTAGTGCAAGTTGCATCTCTCGATTCCCATTCAACTATATCTGGAAATGCCCAGTCCTTTCAGGTAACAGCATTTAAAACCATAGTGATGACAAGCTATAGTGTATTGTGGTTTAGTCAGTCTCTTTCTTATTCCTGCACACCTGTAGAAAGACGATTGTTTCCTTCTTTCCTCTTCATGTAGATGTTGTCCCTAAAGTCAGTTTGTAATTTTTCCTTCTTTTCTTGAATCACAACTTGGTCATTTCTAAACTAGGCAGAGGATTATTTGCTTTATAAGACATGAAAATTAGGGTCAGAGATTTAGCTCAGTGATTGTAGCACCTGTCTAGCAAGCACAAGGGCCCTGGTTCAATCCCCCGTAACCACATACAACAATATCAGCTGTCCACCAGCAATCAGTACCACATACTACAGTGCCGGGCATGGTAGCTCAACCCTGTTTTAAAAGGAAAAAAAAGAAAAATTTAAAAAAGACATGAAAATTAAATGCAAGAACAACACTTGGTACAAGGCCTAGTAGCCTGACCCCTAGCAGAGCTCCAGTCGGTGTGTGTTTCCTTTCCTTTTCATACATGTCCAATTGAGATGCATACATTTATGTCTTCTGTGTTCTTTTCTAACAGTTGATAGACTAACATTCTGCACTGAACTCAGCAGGATGTCCTTGGATTGAGGGTGGAGGCCATGTAGAAAATACAGCTGGACTGTGATCCAAAAGTAGTTTCTTGAAGTAGGAGTTTTGCGTTTTTGGTTGTTTTCTGTCAACACAGAAGGCAGTGGCAGCAATCTGTCTGCCTATGCTGTTTGTTAGGCAGTGAGTTCTTTCTTCTGCATGAGCACACCATGGGTGAAGCAGGCATTCAGTGACAACGGGGACTTGCTGGTGATTCCGAATGAAGTGTGGGAGTCATGCTGGGCACACGTGCTCTGTGACATTGGAGAGCTTCAACCCAGAAAGTCCCACTCCTCCTTCTGTGGTGAATATTATAGACTAAGACTGTGGCGTTGTTTAAATAATAGATGAGTACTTGCACCTGTTCCTGGAAATGAGTTGCATTTCCTTATTTCAGGGCAAAATAACTGCCCTCATTAAAATGATAGCAGTCTTTTATTGAGTATTTACTATCTTCCATGCAGTCAACTTACTACTTGTTAAGAACTTTACCTGTTCAGCCAATATAATCTTACAAAGTGATATTATTATATTAATTTGCAGTTGAGGTGACGGGTTCAGAGAAAAGCATGAGCTCTTAGTCGCACAGATAAGCATCACAAGCTAGGAAAGGAGAGGCGTCCTCTGGAAACTTGATGGTTTGCCTTGGCATCTTGGCGAACAATTCTCCTTTTGCCTCAGTGGAAACTAAAGACAGTTTGCTTAGTTTAAAAATCTCTAAAATAATAGGTGTGATGGTGGGAACCAAATCATACTTCATGAGTGATATCACCAGAGGACTGAGCAGTGAGCCACAATACCCGTCCCTCACTTCCTGGTAGGACTTCGGAGGCTGTGGGTTCCACAAATAACTGCCACAGTTGGTACCCACCGTCCAACCCTTATGTCATCCTTCCCCAACTCCAGTGAGTTTGAGGTCCTCAGAGTTTATCCACTTCATCCTACCCTAGGAAACTGTACGCAAAATGAATGGCAGGAACGTTTTGTAGAGAGCCAGTCCCTTGGCCCTTTCCTAGCCCTATGCAGGTATGCAAGCCTACTCGTGTCCGCAGGCGTCCCCAGTTGCCTCACAGCTGCAGCCTGTCCGGTCCATGTACCCAGCACCGCTGTCCCAGCCTCCTCATTTTCAAGGTATGGAGCGATTCTCTCTCATCTTTCACCCTCACTGAACTCTCCTTCCTCCATCCCATGTTCATTTTCACTCTGCTGGCTCTCTGTTTTTTCTTTTTTTCCAACAGCTTTGTTAAGGTAAAATTGCATGCCATAAAATTCCTCTATCTTAAGTATACAAATCAAAGCATTTTAAGGAAATCTATAGAAGTGTGTGCTCATCACTGCAACCCATTCTCAGAACGTTTCCATTGCTTTCAAAAGTTGCCCCAGAAGGGCTGGAGATTTAGCTCAGTGGTTCCGGTCCCGGCCTCACAGGCACAAGGTCCCCAGTTGATCCCTGGTAACACATACCACAGTGCCAGGTGTGGTGATTCGTGCCCATAATCCCAGCAATCAGCACCACACATCACAGTGCTGGGTGTGGTGGTTCACGCCTGTAATCTCAGCACTCAGGAGGCAGAAGCAGGAGGATTGCTGTGAGTCAAGGCTTGCCTGGGCTACATAGTTACATAGGGCCATCCTGAACGACAAAGTGAGACCCTATCTCATTTTTTAAAAAGTTCCCTTGTGTCCTTTTCTGTGGCTTTTTGTTTTCTTGCATTTCATCTTAGCAGCCTTTTTAATGCCTGTGTCAGCGTGGTTGCAATTTATAGAAAAAGAGAGAAAGAATGAAGCCTACTTGGGAGTGTTGAGAATGTCAATGAAAACTACTGTGTTAAATCTTAATTGTGCTAATAATACTAAAATGTCAAACAATTCAAAGGAGTATAAAGTGAAAATTTCCCAATCATTAAGCTCCCTTGATTGTAGGAAACCCCTGTTAACATTCTCTTCGGTGACCTTTCAGCTATTTTGTGTGCATATACCAGCTGAGTGTCCTGTGGGAATAAACACAGCAAAAAGAAATGTAAACAGCTGTGATGCTGGTAGCCTGTTTTGTTCTCCAGTTTGTCTCTGGCTTAACATTCACCTCACTATTCCAACAGTGGGAGGAAGAAGCAAGTATGTCTTACAACATAACTGTAGTTCCAGAGTGGTAATTACTTAATTACTTCCTGGGTGCAGCCTTTGCTCAGAAGCCCTCTCCCTCCTCCATCTGGGAAACCCTTTTGCATCTATTAAAACAGTCTGGGAAGCCTTCTCAGACTGGCATCCTCTGTCCATTCCAGGGACACAGTGGTGTATGAGCGTTACCTTTTCAGGCTACTTTTTCACACCTTGTCCATTCTCCATTTTTTGGATTTGAAATACTTTGTTGTAATGATGAGTCTACACATCAGCTTCTCCATCATACTGAGCACCCAAGGGCAGACACCATATGTATTCGTTTGTTGCTGTGCAATGCCTGGCATGTAGTTGGATGAGTGGGGAAGCACAAGGAACTGCCAGGTCTTTAGTGGTCTAGAAGTGGGTATACTGGTGCCTTTGGACCAGATTGTAGCCCTCACTCCGTTTTTCAGGAACACAGCTTAATTACTTTAGTTTGAAGTCCTTTCCCTTCATTATCTCTGCTGTATTTCTCCTGACAGTGTAAAATCACCTCTGGTATTTCCTAGGACATTTCTTTCCTCCTCTGTTAAAAGAGCTCTAGGTATTTCTTCTTATAGTTTTCCCTGTTCCTGTTGTGTAAATTGCTTTTCGGCTCTCTGTGTTTAGGATCAAGTGACATGGCTTCATTTCTCATGACTGAAGCCCGGCAGCATAACACTGAAATTCGATTGGCAGTCAGCAAAGTGGCTGATAAAATGGATCATCTCATGAGTAAGGTGAGGCTTGCGGCTGTGTTGAAAGACGAATTGTAATTTCTTGTAAACAGGGAACAGCCAGAGCTGTAGAGCTAAGCTTTCCTGTATTCATAGTAGTAGTTATTTCCTTAGGAGTCCAGTTGTCATCATTTTGAGATCCATTTAACAGTTGTCTCAGAAATGTATTATCCCTTCAAAAAAACAGTAGGGGGCTGGAGATTCAGCTCAGTTCCAGTGCCTACCTAGCAAGAGCAAGGTCCCTAGTTCAATCCCCGGTAACCACCTACAAAAGTACCAGGTGTGGTGACTCATGCCCACCAGCAATCAGTGCCACATACCACAGTACTGGGCATTTCCAGCACTCGGGAGGCAGAGGCAGGAGGATTGCTGAGTTCGAGGCTTGCCTGGGCTATATAGGGAGCTCAGGGCCAGCCTGAACTACAAAGCAAGACCCTGTCTCAGAAAAAAAAAAAAAAGAAAAGAAAAAAAAAACAACATCCAGTAGGATCCCATTTCTGTTTTAAAATTTTTTTTTTTACAAGGTTTCTCTTGCATTCCTTTTGTAGGTTGAAGAGTTACAAAAGCATAGTGTTGGCAATTCCATGCTCATTCCTAGCATGTCAGTTACCATGGAAACGAGCCTGATTATGAGCAACATCCAGCGAATCATTCAGGTGAGCCTGGCTAGGGACACAATGCTTGGTCTTGCACCCTCTTTAGATGGACTGCCTTTTAAACCTCCACCCTAGAGGCAAAGAGCATGTGATAGTTGCTGCACTGGTTACAAAATTCTGGAGAATTCATTGTGGCTTAATTTAGTCCAAATGTCTTGTATGTATAGTCATAAGGAAACACTGCTTTTTGACTCTCTTTCATAACTTCATAGCATTTTTATACTCAATGCATTGGAGTAATTTGTATCCTTTGAGTTTAATTTGGTGTATTGTTTTAGCTATTCTATCTCTGTGGACCTAAGATCTAGTTTTTCATTTCAAAATATGTTAGCAGTGTCCCAAGTCGATTCCCTTTTTATCTGGCACTTTTAAGATACTTATCTTGTATGTCCAATATTTTGAATTTAGGAAAATGAAAGACTGAAGCAAGAGATCTTTGAGAAGAGTAGTCGGATAGAAGAACAGAATGACAAGATTAGTGAACTAATTGAACGGAATCAGAGGTAATGACAGGTACGGGGCCTGGCTAGGATGTATGAAAGGACTTAATGTGTAAATACCCAGTTTAACGCACATGTTTGTTCAGGGAGCATATGTATGTTTCTGTTGTGTGTGTGTGTGTGTGTGTTAATGAGGATCAAACCCAGAACTATGTACATATGCTGCCACTGAACTCTATCTCCACCCTTAATTGTTTCTATTTTGTTTAGCACTACTGGGGGTTGAACCCAGCATCTTTTACTGAGTTACATTTCTGGCTCTTTTTATTCTTTATTTTGAGACAGGGTCTAGCCTAGACACTAAATTGCCAGGTTGGACTTAAACTTGTGACCCTCCTGCTCTTGCCTCGCAGAGTGGTGGCATTTTGGGCATGTGTGTGCTTAGCACCAGCCCAGTTTTTGTTGTTTCAGTTCCTTGCCTATGAAGAAGTATCACCTATTTTCTTTTTCTGTCAAAACAGCTCAGTGGGTTGTGCTGTGAGGGAGATCTGTGCTTGATGCCTGGCTCTGCCCTTGTTTATTACGTAGCTTTGATCATTTTGTTTATTCCTCCAGTTTCTTCATCTCTGAAAACAGTGTCAATAACTCTTTTTTTTTTTTTTTTTGAGACAGGGTCTCACTTTGTATTCAGGCTGGCCCTGAGCTCACTATGTAGTCCAGGCAAGCCTCGAACTCAGCAATCTTCCTGTCTCTGCCTCCTGAGTGTTGGGATTACAGGCCTGAGCCACCATGCCCAGCTAATAACTCTTATGTCAACTCTTCTTTCTCCTGTATGGACTGATTCTTTATTTTATTAGCCAGAACTCAACCATAGCCTTCCTGATTTCTGTATAAAATCCAAGCATTTTAATTTTTATGGCTTTCTATAGATTAGGGGGTCCGAAAAAAATGCCGTAACATATCTCACTTTTTTCCCGTTTCTCTCGTCCACTGCCTCTTATCCCCCATATGGCAGACTGAAGACAGTATCTTTTCTTCTCTCCTGTTTCGTATAGCCATCTTCTTCCTGCCTCTTTTCCTCCTCATTCCCCTTTTACCACATACCCCTTCAATTTTTCTCCTCTTCATCATGCAGAGCTATTCACCTCTGACCTAGGCTGCTACCTCCCAACTTGATTACTACAGATCTAAGGAAAACAAGATGCTTTGGGATTGCTCTGATAAAAATGTAGAGCCATAGCTGGGCGTGGTGGCTCACGCCTGTAATCCCAGCACTCGGGAGGCAGAGACAGGAGGATTGCTGAGTTCGAGGCTTGCCTGGGCTACGTAGTGAGCTGAGGGCCAGCCTGAACTACAAAGCGAGACCCTGTCTCAAAAAAAAAAAATGTAGAGCCACGTAACAAGGACTGACTGTGTGTTGAATTATGGTGCTTGATAAATTGCTTTCTTTTTCCTTATTTCTTTGACAGATATGTTGAGCAGAGTAACCTGATGATGGAGAAGCGGAACAACTCACTTCAAACAGCCACGGAAAACACACAGGCAAGAGTCTTGCATGCTGAACAAGAGAAGGTAAAGTCACTGCAGAGAAAGCCCAGGTCAGGACCTGCGGAGCTGAGGAATGTTGTACATAGCCCTTGGCCTTTTAGCAGAATTCTCGCCCCCTTTGGGAAGAGAACTAGAAATCTTCCAACAGATCCCATATCGTCATCATCTACATCTCTGTTTTATAATATGCTCTGCAGTAAGTTGACCCAAACAGTCACTGTTCTGAGTAATTTGACTAAGGTAAGAATTATACAAGCTTGTTAGAAACTGAATTTTATTGATAAAATCAGTAACCTATTTTGCCAGATAATAAGCGTGTAAGTTGTGTTTATTGGAGTTTAGAATCTCCTGATTTGCTCCCTCATTGTGCTGAGTTTTTTTCTTTATCTGGATGTGCCAAATCATTTTAAAGTTCTGCTGCACTTCAGTCCTTTCAGAATGAGCAGTTTTGGCTCTTGCTGGGGTTATAGTAAGCAAGGTGCTGGCAGCTGTTGGGGTGGGACCGACTGATTTGGGAGCCCCTCCTCCAGTGACACTTGTTCCGAGCACATTCCTTCTTGTTTGGGCCATCCCTCCTCAACTGGGAGATCTTGACCCTCTATCTACCATTTTCTTAAGAGTTTTAAGAACTAGTTTATATTTTTATATTTGTGTTTTCCTTGAAAATATGAAAAGTTGAATGAAATGTACTTTATAACTTGTGGAGCTCACTCACTTTCTCATATTCTGGTAGTGACAAGGTTTCCTCACTTAGGTCTTATACTAATGTTTGTGTTTGCTTAACCATAGTATCCAAGCAAGTAATGTCTTTGAACTCTTATCCTCAGAAAAGCAGAGCCTTCCCTGCACAGCCCTGTCCAGTTCTGATGCTGCTTCTTTCCCATGGCTGCTTTAAGCCAGTCCTCGTTTGCTAATGCCCAGATCAACACTGGCAGCCTGTGACATTGATGCCACGTGGTACCACAGTCACTTCACCGATCATTTTACTATTTCTCCTTTCTCAACTTTAATTTTTTTTCTCTATCTTTACTTCTCCTTGTTTTTTTTTTTACCCCTGCCCCCTCTTAGGTCTACTGAGGGCATCCAAATATAGTGTTTATTCTCATCCTTCTTTTTCAAGACATAAATGATTATTATTCTTGTTCTACATCAGTGGTCCCCAAACACTGCTGGCTGCCTCAATCACTTGGGGAGCTTGATTAAAACTATGTCTCCAGAGACTGTTCTTAAGTATATCTAGCCAAGATAAAAGTTGAAAAATTTTCCTTGATTCTGATATTCACCCAGGTATACAATTCACTTGTTTTGGCACAGTCTCTGGAGGGGGCAGCCAGCACCTTTGTTTTTGTTTTCTTGGAGATATGATTCTCACTATGTTGCTCAGGCTGGTTTCACACTTGTGGGCTCCAGTGATCCTCCCGCCTCTGCCTCCCAAGTAGCTGGTGCTACACCAAGCTTGGTGCTACACCAAGCTTCTGGACACTTGTGTTTATAATAAGTTACCACATGATTCATGTTGAATATCATTGGGGTGTGTGGATAAGTATGTTCCAATAAAGTATGTGTGTTTGTGTGTGTTTGTGTGTGTGTATTCATTTTTAGAGAGAATCTCACAATACAGTTCAGGTGGGCCTTCAACTTACTGTGTACCCCAGCCAGGCTGTGAACTTTTGGCAATCCTCCTGCCTCAGCCTTTCAAGTAGTGGGATTACAGGCATGTACTACTATGCATAGTCTAATGAAGCTTTCCTTACACCAGCAAGCAATTCACCAGTTTGGCCTCTGGTCCATAGTTTGCCAACCTCTGAATTAGCTCGTCAGTCTACCCAAATGTTTTCATGTTTCTAAGTCACAGAGATGTTAGGAATAGTATATTGAATCCAGTACACACTCTGTAGTAGCAAAAACAGTAGTAGTTATAATAATTACAACAGCAGTAATCAATAGCTAACACATGGCAAACATCTGAATCCTAAATCCCATTCTTTATATGGATCTGGTTGGAGGAATCTCCTGTGCTGAGCATCAGTATTTTTGATGAAATGGTTACAAGGTACCACATGTTTCATTTGGCCACCATTATTTTATCAACTTTTCTTAAGTCTTGATTCTCCCTTCTAGGTGTTTCCTCTTTCTTTTTTTTGATCGATTTCTTACTGTCAGTCTTCCTGTAATCTTTTTTCTTAAAGGGAGATAAAAAAGGTTGTTCCCTGCCTGGAGATACTTCTGTGCCTTCAGATATATCTCTGAAGGATACACTTTTAACATATTCAGTGAATATTTGATAAATTATTTTCTCTGACAGAATTAATATCTTAACATAAAATAATGGAATAATGATTAAAGCTGGAAGAACTATTGGAAATCATCTAGTTTATTTTCCTTATTTTACAGATGGGCATATTGAGGCTCTGAGAGGGCAAAAGAGTTGCCCATGATCTTGTTTCCAGTTGGCTGTGTTCTTTTTCCATGTCCATTGTCTCTCTCTCTCTCTCTTTTTCTGATTGTTTTCCTGCTTCTAACTTACGGCTTGTTTTTCTCTTGTTTTTCTGAATTCTGAGTTCTTACTGTCACTACTTTTCCCAGCTTTCTGTATTAACAGGGGAATTTGGTCCAGGGGTGGGAATCAGGGAGCCTTTGCCATTCCACCCTGCTACGTGTGTTTCTGCTGTTTTCCTTTCTCACTTGATAATTGCTTTTCTACAAAATTATAATCATGTATATACACATGCTTTATATGAATGTTTACATGCATGTATTTATATGCATGATTACAATTTTGTAGGAAAGCAGTTATCAAGTGAGAAAGGAAAACAGCAGCCTATACAATTTTAATTTATTCCCGCATATTTAAGAGAGTCAAAATATCAGCCTTTAAATGGAAGCTGTAAAACTGATACAGTCTTGGGATAAGACAAGAAATAAATATGTTGGGCCAGCGATTTAGCTCAGTGGTTCTGGCTTCTGCTTTGCAAGCTCAAGGTTCTGAGTTTGATCCCTGGTAACCACACACCACAATGCTTGGCATGGTGGCTCACCCCTGAAATCCCAGCACTTGGGAGGCAGAGGCAGGAGGATTACTGGGAGTTTGAAGTTTGCCTGGGCTATATAATGAGCTCAGTGCCATCCTGAACTACAAAGTGAGACCTTGTCTCGAAAAGAAAAAGGAAAAAAAAAGTTACAATTGTATTCTATTCTATAAAGTATATTTTTAAACACTTTTCTTTCTTTCTTTCTTTTTTTTTTTTTGAGAGCTCACTATGTAGCCCAGGCAAGCCACGAACTCAGCAATCCTCCTGTCTCTGCCTCCCGAGTGTTGGGACTACAGGCATGAGCCACCACGCCCGGCTTTTAAACATTATTTTACAGATTTTTTTTTTTTTTTTAGATAGGGTCTGCTTGTGTAATTTGAATTGGCTTTGAGCTCATGTTGTAGCCCAGGCTGGCCTGAACTCTCAATGATCCTCCTGCCTCTGCCTCCTGAGTGCTTGGATTATAGGAGTACACCACCATGCCCTCCCTTAAACATCATTTTTAATAGCTGCATTCATGATGGATTTATTATTATTTTTTAGCATTTTATAGTAGTTTCCCTATTTTTTATTCAAATGATGCAGTATTGAATAACTGTAGCAAAATTTTTGTAATCTTTTTTTATTTTTGTTTTCGTTTTTGAGACAGGGTCTCACTTTGTAGTTCAGGCTGTCCCTGAGTTCACTATGAAGCCCAGGCAAGCCTCGAACTCAGCAATCCTCCTGTCTTGGCCTCCCCAGTGCTGGGATTACAGAGGTGAGCCACCACACCCAGCTGTAATCTTTTATAGTATTTCCTAAGGACAAGTTTTCTGCATGAGAATTGAGCCAGAGACTTTGCATAATTTCAAGGGTAGCCTTAGGTCCCTTCCTGTCTGTGAATGCAGTCAGCCTGGGGTCCTGTGAGCTGAGGTCACCACTTAGAGAACACAGTGTTTAAAGTAATGTCAACCTTTGTTACTGTTCAGGCAAAGGTGACAGAAGAGTTAGCAGCAGCCACCGCACAGGTCTCTCACCTGCAGTTGAAGATGACTGCTCACCAAAAGAAGGAAACAGAGCTGCAGATGCAGCTGACGGAAAGCTTGAAGGAGACAGACCTTCTCAGGGGCCAGGTTGCCAAACTGCAGGCAGAGTTCTCAGGTATGTCCTCAGTGGGGGAGATGGCAATGTTGCCATTTAAACTGAAGGCATTGAACTCTCTTTTCTCTCAGCCCCTTTGACATAATTCTTCTGAAGTTTACATGAAGGGTTGAGCCAACCGCCAAAGTGGACCAATTGAAAGCCTACGTGATAATTTTACTGAGTTGAGCAGCTGCCACTGTTCCCCTTTGACTGAGGAAGGCTCATGTCAGCATCTTTCATACTCATGACTGGCTTCATATGCCTGGGAGAGTTAACGTGGTCATCTAACTCTTGCCTCAGTGGATGTTTGAGAAAGAGGCACTTTCTGCTGTAGTTTCCTCCTTCCTAGGGAAGAGGCTGCAACTCTTCAGCCTGGCATACAGGTCCCTCTGCCCAGCTTGTCTCCCATTATGTTTCCTCCTCCATCCGAGCTGCACCATGAGCCTTGCTGGCTGTGTTTCTGCTCATCGTGTCCTGTTTTCTATCTGTAACCTTCTCTGGGATCAGTGTACCCACCTTCACTGGTGTTTGCCTCCCGTCCTCTCTACATTCTGTTTCTTTCAGAAGACTTCTCAGTGTTTCCCAGAGCATTTGATCCCTGCTTTACAATAATCCTTACTTAGTGAATTATCATGCCCATTATAATAGTTAGCCTTTGATAAACACGATTGATGTGTCTGTTCTTCCCTCCACAATTCAAGCTCCTAGAGGGCAAGGATAGCATTTTACTCATCTGTGTGATGTCCTTTCCTCCATGGATGCTCCTTCAATGCCTACCACGAAAGTAGTGCTCAAAACAGGATGATTGCTGGGCATGGTGGTGCAGGCTTGTAATCCCAGCACTTGGGAACCTGAGGCAGGAGGACAGTTAAGAGTTTGAGGCCATCCTGGGCTACATAGTGAGTTCCAGAGCAGCCTCAACTGTCTCCTGAGACCCTGTCTAAAAACATATTTTTAAAAGATAAGGTGATCAAATAGAAGACTTCTGAAGATTAGCACACTGACTCATCTTCCTCGCTGTATAGAAAGCATAGGTGGGACCAGAGCTGGGTGGAAGCACAGTTCTCTGCTTTAGAGAGCTAAAATGCACCGATGTCATTTGGTGAAATGATACCTTGAAGATACAGCTCTCAATTCCATGTGAGACAGTATGTGTGGGACAGTCTTAGAAGCTCTTACTTCTGGTTTTGAGGTACCTTGTGACAGTTACCTATAGACCCATAGGAGTCTCAAACTCTTCAAAAAGATTTTGGTACTCTGAACTTTTTTTAAATTCCCCAAAAGCCTTCTTTATGAAGGAATATTTTGAAAGCAGATTCTTGGTAGAATGTGCTGGCTACCAAGAAAATTGAGACTATCTTTCCTTGGCAGTGAGGGAGCACAGGACTAATACTAACCCAAGGTTTGTTCAGTGTGGTAAGATGGTGCAGAAATGCAGTTGCAACGATGATCAGTTTGAAGGTGATCTCTGACTCCTTGGAGTATTTCTTTTCATTTTGCATGTGTAGAAGGAGACATATGTTAGAGATGACTCTGTGGGGTAAATATGGGTTGGTGGGGAGCATCTTATTGCTTTTTAGAACATGTTGCAGGTCCATGAGGGAATAGATGACAAGGAGGGGATGGCTGACAGAAGTGAGAGCTGGATGGGGAGACTGAGGCATGCAGCTTTGGAGGGGTGGGGGTAGAGGGGGAACGTCGCCCCATGTTGCTAAGTTCTGGAGCAAGTCTCTTTGCTCCTCTCTCCCAGAGCTTCAAGAAACCTCTGAGCAAGCACAGTCCAAATTCAGAACTGAAAAGCAGAGCCGGAAGCAGCTGGAGCTCAAGCTGACCACTCTGGAGGAAGAACTGTCGGATCTTCGAGCTGAGAAGGAGTCCCTGGAAAAGGTAAGTTCCACAGCCAGGTTTCTGTCTGGGACCCACTAGGCTAGCATTAGCTCTTTAATAAACCTTTTCATTTTCTTTTAAAAAATTACAATACTAGGTACCCATTAAAACAAGTTAAATAACACAGGAAATCATAAAATAAAAATTCTTGTCTTTGTCTCTTCTCTCATTTTAGGAGTTAGAGATAACTATAAATACTGTAATGGGTATTTTTCCCAGATTGCTTTCTTACACACTCATTTATCTGTACATATACACATGCTGATAACACTTTTAAACAATAATGGACTCATGTTCAGTGCTTCTCTAAAAAATATTGTGGATATTTGTTTGGCACAAGAAGATTGAGATTTGGGGGTAGGGCAAGGCCGGGGATCTAACCCAAGTCCTGATGTCTACTAGAAAAGCATCTGCCCCAGATCCACAGCTGGTGCATAAGGAGGCTCATAATTTACTTAATATTTTATTTCTCAGCACATATTTATATCTCTACGGTTTTATCATTTCAAGCTGCTGTGGACATCCTTAATACTGTACAATTATTTTAGTGAATTTATTAGCACATTCTCAAAGGATAGATTGGTTGAACTATAATCATGGGGTTCATGGGAATGCTACACCTCCCAGATACTGTTACGAGTATTGCCAGATTATCTCAAAGAAGAACATGGTAACTATTCTTCCAGTACTGTGTGAATAAGCTCATTTCAATGTGTGTATCACTTCTAATCTTTATTGAAGTCACATTGTTTTATTATGTATTTTATTAGAAGTAAATCTTTTGTGTATTTAATGCCTACTTATATTTATTCTGTGAATTCACTTTTTAATGTCCTTTCCCCTCTTTCCTATTGGTGAATTTGATTGGTTAATCCTATTAAGGCTATCAATCCTCTGTTAGTCATAGATGTTGCAAATATTTTTCCATTTTGCTCTTTTTTTGTTGTTGCTGTTTTTATATTAAGCTACATCCCTGGCCTTGTTTTTCTTTTTATCTTGAGACAGGGCCTTGTTAAGTTACTAAGTTGCCCAGGCTGCTGAAATCACAGGCATGCACTACCATGCCTGATTCAGTTTGCTGTCTTTTAACTTAGTAGTATATCTTAATTTTGTTATTGAAATTTTAATATCAGGATATTTAACCCTATAGAACAAAATGTGAGCATTAAACCACTTTGTTCTGATTTTGGGGGGCTGTTTTCATTTTTTAAAAATTCTTTATTGGTACAATTTATATACATCTCACAATCACACATAACATTGGGGAATTTGTACCAATATACAACACAAGTTAATTCTCATTTTTACTCATATCCCTACCCACTCACACTCCACACCTCCCCACCCCCTATATACATGCTCTTTTATTTTCTTTCAGAATCATATTTATTCCTTCCCCTCATTACATTCCCACACCAAATTTCCTGTTTTCATTTTTTTTGACACAGTCTTACTGCTTTCAGTGGCTAACATAGCTTAATCTTTATGAACTGACTCATTACTTCTTTAAAGTAAATTACAATTTGAAGATTGCTAGGTATGCCTGTTTTTCAACGTTTTTCACAAGGCTGCAATCTCAAGGGTGTGTCCCTTACTTTCCCCACCACCAAAGTGCGAAAGTGTCAGTTTCCCAGTGTCCTCTCTAGAGTATTCAGTAGCTCTTCATAGAGTATTAAAGTCTTTTCCTTATCACAATTTTTCTTATTTCGTAGCCAAGAATGTTAAATGTAATTTTGGAAATGGAGTAGCAGATTTATCTACCACCATTTATCTACCACTATTTATTTATTTAACTACCACCACCATCCCCACTTACCTTCCGGTAACCAGCTCGAGCTGATAGTGGTTCTCTGATTCCTCAGAACCTCTCAGAAAGGAAAAAGAAGTCAGCCCAAGAGCGCTGCCAGGCTGAGGAGGAGATAGATGAGATACGCAAGTCATACCAGGAGGAACTGGACAAACTTCGACAGCTCTTGAAAAAGACTCGAGTGTCCACAGACCAAGCAGCTGCAGAACAGGTAATGGGAAAGTGAAGTTCTCTGGAACTAAAGGTGTGAAGGACTCAAAAACTTCTGGTTTCTTCCTTACCCTTCAATATCATTTCTTCCTGTTGTTGTTCTTCACCTTGGAGAAAGGTTGAAAAAAGTCATCCAAATATATGCAGCAGAGCAGGAGTCAAATGGAGAATAGTTTTTCTTTCTTTAAAAATTACATTAATATCTAATTATATAAGTAAAACCTGAAAAAAATCTTTAAAAAAATTCTAACCATGCAAGTCCTCCATGGCTTATGTTCTCTAGGCACATCATCAGGCCTGAAGAAAAGAGACTTATTTAGGTAATCAGAAGGGGAGGCCATGGGCAGTGGCAGGACCAGCAGGATGTCTGGTCCTTTTGGCAGCAGTATTTCTCATTGTACCTTTAAATACATGTAAATTCATTTAACTAGAGGGCACTGGTGCCCTCAGTTTAATCACCTCTGGGAATTATGCTTAAAAAAAGAAGTGTTTCTGAACCTGTAGAGTTTAGGGTGCAGACTCTGAGAAGTGAGGATCATGTGATAGCCTTGCCTCCCAGGGACCTCTCTGGATAGTCACACCTTTATCTAGTTGGAGCAACTTTGGCAGTTCTAACAACCAGTTCTATCTGCCTTCATTTTATTTTACTGTATTTACTTATTTGAGACAGGGTCTTGGTGTGTAGTTTAGGCTGGCCTTAAACTCAAAATCTGCCTCGGCCTCACCAAGTGCTGGGACTACAGGCGTATTCCACAACACCTGGCTCTTCCCTCATTTGAAAAGTACATTTTCTTAAAGGGTAATTAAGGTCTTTCAGACTGTTGTTTCTTGCTTAAATCTGGCCCATTCACATATTCCTTCCCTGATGGAGCGTGGGCTCCCTCCAGGGCAGTAGGACTTCCTGGGATACGTCCTCTGCTTTCTCTTGGCAGCTGAGCCAAGTGCACGCTGAGCTCCAGACCCACTGGGAAGCGAAGTGTGAACACCTGTTGGCCTCTGCCAAGGACGAGCACCTGCAGCAGTTCCAGGAGGTGTGCGCAGAGAGGGACGCCCACCAGCAGAAGCTGACGTTCCTTCAGGAAAAGGTAGCTGCTTTCCTGGATTCAGGCAGTTAAGCAGCCCTCTGGTTGACCAGAGGCCAGAAGGGTGCTCCAGGCCTGTAGAACTCTTTGATTCTAGACGTATTACTAGCTTGAAAAGAAAACCACACTGTGTCACTGTTCAGCTTGTCAGTTGTCTTACATACACTGATGTGGAGTGACAGATCACTGACCTGGAAAAAATTAAAAATAGCACTAGTGTTGAGGAATAAGTCTTCGTTTTTATTTGATCCTTCATTTATTAACAATATTGAGTGTCCCTTGTGTTCCAGCCACTGTGCCAGAGAAAGCACACACAAAGAACTCTGCCTTCAAGAATCCCACAGTTACGAAAGGGAAACAAAGATATGCATTAAGTGCTGTGGGTACAAGAAGAGGAAGTGCCTAGGGGGGTTGGGAAGGCTTCAAAAGGAGGTGACTCTTAAGCAGAGCCAAGGACAGGTAGCAGTGCTGAGTAGGTAAGGAGCCAGAACATTCTGTGCAAAGGCATTGAGAAGGGATTGTCCTTCAGTCCTGAAAGAGAAGGAGGTAGAAGATGGCTCAGGGTCATGGTATGAAGGTCCTGTATCTGGAGGGCAGTTTCTTCAAGTGTCTATTCAAAAACATTTAACGCTATAATCTTTGAAGCCCTCTTGGAGGAGAATGGGCTGCTGCAGACATGGAATGTTTATGCGTATGTGACTATAGTTCTTACCTTCTTTTTGAGCTGAGCGATGAGGAAAGAGACTGCTGTGCATCACTGGTCTGGGGCAGGAGCTGAGGTCCCAGAAGACCTATGTGAAGATGTTGCTTGATGCTTTGACTATCTCCTCTACATGGGCGCCCTGGCCTTTATGTCCAGGTTCCTGAGCCAGCCATGGTCTGTTTGTTTTTCAGTGTTTGGCCCTCCAAACCCAAGTCACAGCCCTTGAAGAACAAAATGAAAAGCACATCAAGGAACTAGAGAAGAACAAATCTCAACGGTCTGGGGTCAAAGCTGCTGACCCCTCGGAAAAGGTGAGCTCAGCAGCAAACTATCACATCTGTAGGTGGAAAGTGCACTTCAGGCATCTAGAGAGCATAAGGCCAACATGTTTCATTGCTGAATTAAAAATTAACCTTTTAGAGCTGGGGATTCAACTCAGTGGTGTTGTACCTGACTTGCAAGCACAAGGTCCTGAGTTCTATCCCCCATATTGAAACAAAACGAAACAAAAGAAAAACAAAAAACCCTTTAGAAGCTTCAACTCTGGCAGTTGCATAAAGGAACCTATTCTTCTGAGCCTTTGACAGATAGGAAGTACCTCTAAATCACAGGGGAATAGAGAGTGGCCTGGTGCCCAGCATCCAGAGACCACTATATCCTTTTCACCCATGACACTTCTCACTGGTGGAAAGGAGGGTTCAGTAAATGGATTTTCATGGTCTTGCCACACATACCACAGCTTGCCTGGCCTTGATAGGGAGCTCTTATGACCAACCCTTCTATCAAAGTATGCTTGGTATTTAGTCCTCCTCTCTTTACGGTGACAGATCTCAGTGTCTCCATTTATGGCCAGCTGTGTAGAATGCTTAGATGGTGTCATGTTAGCCTTCCAGACCCCCTCTGTGGAATTTCAGTGTGTCTCCTCATGAGTTGATTTGGGAGCATGTGTTTTGGTCATCACACAGGTGAAGAAGATCATGAATCAAGTGTTCCAGTCATTGCGGGGAGAGTTTGAGCTGGAAGAATCTTACAATGGCAGAACCATTCTGGGGACGATCATGAGTACAATCAAGGTATAGCCAGCTGGCTGCTGACTGTTCCTCAGTCAGGTGATATTTTTTTATCTGAAGTACCCTGTTCTTAAGGGATTGTGAGTGAGATACTAGGTTGTTCATCAGTAATTGGTTCTTCCTGGAATGGTTGTTCCTGGCTAGATATGGCAGCCTCTTCCAACAAGGAAAGGCACTAGGGGACAGCCATGTTATGAGGACTGGGGAACTAGCATGGCTGGCCATCTTCTTCAGTAATCCTCTCTTCCTTCTTGGCTTTTGAACAGATGGTGACTTTGCAGTTGCTGAACCAGCAGGAACAACAACAGGAAGAGAGTAGCAGTGAGGAAGAAGAGGAGCCTCAGAGACCATCCCAGGGGTGGCCAGGCTCAGCCACTCCCAGGCCGTCTCCAGCACTCCGGGGTAGGGAGAGGCAGGAGGCCCAAGCGGTGCCGTCGGAGCAGGCACCTGAGGAGGCTGTCTCGTCACATCCCCGGGTCCTCGCCGCATCCCAGGACGGTGTAGCAAGAAGGGAAGGGGAACCATCAGGAGCAGAGCTGCTCTCAGAGATCAAAGATGGCTCTCTCCCACCTGAAGCAGCTTGCATCCCAGCCCACAGAGTTGCAGGGCCACCAATTTCAATTCCCCCCGAGCCTCCAGGTCCTGTAACTGTGGAGTCTGAGTGCGAGGAGACATCTGCTGCCTCCCCGACAGCAGCCAAGCCTGACAACCCACTGGGAGAGGAGCATGTTGCAGAAATAGCCCCAAACGCCCCTTTTCAAGAAAGCTCTGGGACACTGCCACTGACTCCAGACCCGGAGAAGGAGGACCCACCAGCCTTGGAGCCTGAAAGCCCAGGAGGAGAGGTCCCGCTCCCAGAGCTCAAAGGAGGCGAGGCTGTCGGTAGCTCCCCTGGTCCATCCGAAGCACCGTCAAGCACAGTGGCCAGTACTGCGGCTGTAGAGGCCTCCCTTAGACCCATCCATGACTCTCAGCATTCCAGGTATGCTCCTCTGAACGCAGTGTCAGTGACTGTGTGTGGAGGTTGTTTCTGTTTTGTCCCACAGTGGCAACTCACCATTTAGGTACTGACTAGGTTATTCATTCATTCAATCATGTGTTTCCTCCACAATAGCTACCATGTACAGGGCTCTGTGGCAGCTGTGTTGATGGTGCAGTGAGGGCAGAGTTTTAAAAGCTCACAGTTTAGCCAGGTATGGTGGCGCACTCCTATAACCCCAGCACTCGGGATCCGAGGGAGCAGGATCTCATGAGATTGAGGCCAGCCTGGGCTGTACAGTGAGTCCAAAGCTAGCCTGAGCTAAGTGAGACCTTTCTCAAAACCCTAAAAGAAATAAATAGGGTGCTATAATAGATAATAAAGCAGGATGTTCTAAATTAGATGGGGTGGTTAGGAAAGGATTTTGAGAATATAACATCCAAATTGAAAGCTAAGGTTGGAAAGGAGTCATTTATACCAAGCACAGGAAGAAGAGACTATAGCGAGATAAGTATTTGCAAAGACTCTGTCTAAACGAACATGCTACGATCAAGGAACTGAGGAAAGAAAGGTACATAAAAAGGAAGTGAATGATGTTAAGCAGAGGTCAGAGAACTAAGTAGGTCCAGGATACATGAGACTGTGTCACTGTTAAAAGTTTTGATGTAAGTACAGTGAGAGGCTATAAGGGGATTTAAGCAGAAAAGTAGTGTGGCCTGATGGGTGAGCTGTAGAGGACCTCTCTGGCTGTACTGCATGGGAAGGTCCATGGCGGGGTGTGGGAACAGCCACTGGTGTGGAGCGGGAGGAGTTCCCAAGCAATTCTTACCTCAGGGCTAGTGACCCTCAGGGCTGTGGCCTGGAGCAGGAATAGCAATATTGTCCTGACTACATTTTCCTTCAGTCTTTCCGGAGATGGAGAGGAAGAACTGTTTCCAGGAGCAACTTTGAAGCTTCTGAAGCCCAAAGCTCAGCCAGAGGAGGAGGATGAAGATGAGGTGGTAAGGAAATCCCAAGCCCTGCCAGGTCTTCACACCAACACCTGGGGCCCCTTGCCCACTGGCGTGGAGGAGAGAAGCGGAGGCTGTTGGTGGCCCCCTGCCTGGACTCTGTGTACAGGGCCCTGTGGAAGCAGACTCGGGGCTGCGAGAGGACAGCTCTGCAGGTGTGGGGTGGACGGTCAGATACCACTTTACTCTTGAAGTACAGTCAGAATCTCTGACCATACACAAATTAGTTCCACTTGAAGGGCAGAGTAGTGTGCTGCTTCATCCTACACTGATGTGCTAAAGCCTCAGTTTCCCCAGATCTGCTGGGGTATTTATATTTTAGAGTTGGGAAAGACTTTGAAGATCACCTTGTTGGCTTCCCTAGACGAGGAACCAAGGCTCAGGAGGATAACTTACCTAAAACTACAGGAGTGAATGGTGGGCTGAGGACCAAAACCCTAAGCTCCTCAGACAGCTGTTCCTGAGCACTTTTGTTACTCAGCTCGCTTCCAAGCTGTTGCCTTGTTTTGTCATCACCACACCTGGGCAGCAGATGGGTTCAGTATCAGTAGTGCCACCTCGCTTCACAGAGCACAAGATTGGAAGGCCATTAGAGCAAGTTGCTAACAGAGCCTGGACTGGAGCCCTAGTGGATGCCCCTGCCGGGCCCCATCATGCTAGGTTTAACACTGTACCTGGCTGTGGGCCACACAGCCCTGACTGCTGTGATGGGAATTTCAGTGTGAAGGACAGATGGACTTCAGTCATCATTTCCAGAGACAGAAATACAAGGTTGAACGGGGGCAGTTGTGTTCCATCATGTGTCAGTGAGAGTAGGTTTTGTCTTTTGCTAAGAGGCAGTGACATATCTGAGCTCCCGCTTCTTTATACCAGAGCCCTTCTATTTTATCTTTGTAACTTTGAAGAAAGTGTACAGTTCCTCCCATAATCCTTTTCCCAAGAACTAAATTTTGATTTTAGAAAACCAAGTACAAATTCTACTCTTAAAAAAAGAGAAAATATAAATCCCAAGTGATTGCCCTATACCTAGCTGGAATTTTTAAGTTAGCAGTGTATTATTGGAGTTGATGCAGACACCACTGAGTTAACACCTATTTCTTATGTGGAGTGAAAACTATTTTACATTCTCACTTAATCCTCTACTAATCCACTGAGGTAGACACTCTTCCTCTACTGGGGCGCAGAGTGGTTAAACAATGCTGAACGGCTGGTGAATGGGTAGAGCCAGCACCTTCAAAGAAAACAGAAGGTGTGAGCTACACTTAAGTCCTGTTCTATCAGAATTTTGAGATCACCTTGCTAATGCCCAGAGACATACAAGTTCTTTTAGCAGGTGGACTGTGGGATTAGCTCACTGGACTCTGTACATGCTGCCTTCTATGAGCCTTGCCTCCACGGAGACTGATTGTGGCCAGCAGGAGCTCACTGAGTGGAAAGTATCTTAATAGAGACTGTCCATAGAATCAATTTCCCCAGCCCCATGGGGCCTGTTCCCTGCCAATCCAGAGAGAAAAGGTCAGGAGTTTATCTCGTGAAAAGGCCAGGCGAATCTTCTACATGGCCCCTGTGTTAGTCAGCTTTTTGGTACTACCATTTGATGCCCCAAATAACGAGCTTATAAAGAGAGAGGTTCTGAGGTTTCAGTCTGTGGCTGCTTGGCTTTGTGACTTTTGTACCTAAAGCAAGGCAGAACATGTGACAGAACAAAATCATTCATAGCGTGGTGAAGGTGTGGAGAATAAGGAAGAAGGAAGGGGTTCTACTATCTTCTCCAGGGGTTCCCCTCCACCATCTAAGACCTCCCCCCAGGCCCACTGACCGTTTCCACTGTCTCCCAGAAGTGCCAGATTGGGGACCAAGAGTTTAATAACAGAGTTTTGGGGAGACACTTAAGATCCAAACTGTAACATTACTTAATCCTCTTTATCCCCCTATCTGATTGGAAAGAACAAGGGTGGAGGGAGATCAGGGTTGTGGATAGCTATGCGTTGCATCCCTGGGTTTTGTCCACACTTGGGGGTTCTCCACTTGAATGAGTGCCAAGTCTCTAAATTCAACTCTTTTTAAAATGATGGAGTCATATGGAAGCCAGTTAGGCTGCTCTCTTAGACCACAACTATTATTTTGATGCGATTGTATTCCTTCCAACCTCTCATCAATTTCCTGCATCCTTTTTCCCCTCTCAGGGCTGCTCTGTTTCTCTGTTTCTTTCCCCTACTCCCGACTGTCCTCTATGACTCCTCTTTCTGCACAGGAAATGTGTAAGTTACCACATGACAGATCTGTCAGATCGATACATGTGCTTCACAAATAAATGACAAAATCAGCCAAAGTTGGTCTTCTTGTCTCTGTTACAAGACTGCTTTCCTCTTTGCATGCCATCTCAGCTTGATCTGGGAGCCTAGGCCGGGCCTCCGGGCTGTCTCTTCCAGGCACCTCTTTTCCAGCCTGGAGCCAGGGACAGATGCTAAGCCGCTTGGCTTCACAGGTCGGAAGCCCCGCTGGGGCAGATGCACATGAGGACTGACTCCTCTTTCCTGTTTTGTCAGAACATGAAGGGACGCCCACCCCCAGCTCCCCTTTTTGAAGATGACGATGATGATGATGACAGTAACTGGCTGGGATGAAGACCCAGGAAACTGGTGCACAGATTTCTCTACCGGCCCTTCCCAATAAGCATGGTTTTGCACAGCCAGCCCTGGGTCTAGGCAAGCCACAGGGTGAGGTCAAGGTGAGCAGTTCAGTTACCCGAGTTAGCCTCTTGGGAGCCCCCACCTGACCTGGTGAAGAGGATCACGACTCTGTCTTCACGGCTGGTGTTGGGAACACAAGGCCCTATGGAGGAGGGGCTTCGAGGTTCTCTCCAGCCGGTCACCCCTAAGAGTCCCGCCCTGTCCCACACTTTTTCTTCTCTTCACTCACTGTCAGACTGAGCTGAGGGCCCTGCTTTATCTGTCTGCCAGAGCCCAGCTGTGCCCCAGCAACAAGACCTGTCACCTGGGGGGTCTCGCTGGAGAGCCAAGGGGAGACCACACGCACCATCCCCTTCCCCATTCAGTCAGCAGGCTGGCTGCTGTCCTAGGATGTGTGTCTTCTTTTCTCTGCCTTAAGTCTTATACAGAAGTCAATGAGTATTTGAAATCAACGAAACTAAAATAAATGACTAATGAAACTTGACTCAGCTCTTAGGGAAAATTTGTCGGCACTTCTCTTGGGAATCTAAGGGTGGAAGTTACAGATGAACCTGTTACTGTGCACAAAAGTGTTGTGAACTGTTCTCTCTGATGCCTAAACCTGAAACTTAGGCTGCTAAAGAAGGTTACCACTCAGCTGTCCCAGCTCTTATGAGCTGCGCAGCCTGGAAAGCTCAAGGACTCACGGTTGTCTGAGGACCAGCCCTTAAACCACTTCTCCCAAGTGAGCCATGAGAGGAGGCCGGAGGGTTTCACCATGGTCTTGCACCTGAGGCATTCTCCCCTCCCGGTGCAGCTTTGTTTCTCTCTGAAGTGGGTGGGGCAGGGTTAACGAAGACAACACCAGTGAGAATGTATTTGTGGCCACTTTATTTCAGGCTCTTCCAAAGGCCATGCAACTGGTCTTCAGAAATAAAATGTTACTGACTTTAAATGTTATTAAGATAGAGCCTGTCAAGGTAAGGGCACACACCTGGAATCGCAGAATTCGACAGCCTGAGACAGGAGGACACCTCGAGTTCAAGGCCAGCCTGGGCTACATAGTGAATTTAAGTCTAGCCTGAACCACACAGTAAAACTATGTCTGTCTAAGGGCTGTGGATTTAGCTCAGTGGTACCACACCTACCTTGTGAGTACAGAGGGCTGAGTTGGATCTCAATACTGTAAAAAAAAACCTCTTTCTAAACAAGTGAATGTATGATAGGAACCTGAATTCCATTCTGTTTAGTCCCGTATCAACTTTGTAGTCTTTGTGCCCATCTCCCCAATGTGGGCCTGGAAGGTACTGAGAACAACCAAATACTAACCTTTCTTCCCTAGTACCCCTGCTGGCTGGCACTGTACATAGACTGTCTTGTCTCTAGCTGCCATTGCAAAAGACAGCAAGGGTTAGCCCTTTACAGAGAAGACTCGGGTTTAGAGAAGTCAAGTAACTTGTCCAAAATAATATAATAATTATATATATAATTATATAGTAATATACTGTAATATTTTAATTATAACATTATATAATAAGTATATAATTATGTATAATACAGTATAATAACATAATATAGCCAGTAAGCCACAGAAGAGAGACTTAATTCCTGGCTGTCTGATGGGAGAGACTGGGCTCTGGGTCACCACCACTGCTGGACTGTCATTGGGTTAGGAGGAAAAGGTGACACAGACAGGACTATGATTTTATGTGAGCGCTCCAGACGACTGTGTTCATTACATATCCAAACATGTACTAATAGAAGAATAGCCTGAGCTCTACCTGAC
Organism: Thryonomys swinderianus; assembly: GCA_004025085.1. Classification (NCBI taxonomy): domain Eukaryota; kingdom Metazoa; phylum Chordata; class Mammalia; order Rodentia; family Thryonomyidae; genus Thryonomys; species Thryonomys swinderianus. The sequence goes on from PVIC010001933.1 coordinate 45,567, forward strand.
ATCTCTGGAGACAGAATTTCTACCCCTTTATGGTTTTTCGTCTACTTCCTTGTTCCATGAGTGTCCTCAGCCAAGTTACTTGCCCTTTCATCTTCAGCCCCCTCATGAAAACAAACCTGCTGAAAAAACAGATCCTAGCAGATTCATTGTGGCACATACCTATAATTCCAGCATTTTGAGAGGCTAAGTCAGGAGAATTGCAATTAGCAATGAGCTGAGATCTTGTGTCAAAAAAAAGACAAAAAGCCAGCTGTGGCCTGTTAGCTGGGTGATTAGTTCTTTGTTCTTCATCTTCCTATGTAAGATGGAGACAGAAATAGTTCCTATTCTGTTGTGAGAATTAAATGAGTTAATATTTGTAGAGTGCTTAAAGCACTGCCTGGCACACCATAACTACTAATGTAGGTGTTGGTTAAGGTTTTTAAAATTTGCCAGGTGTGCTGGAGTTTGCCTGTAATGCCAGTACTTGGGAGGAGGACCACTTTTGGTTTGATGACAGCCTGGGCTACACAGTGAGTTCAAAGCCAGCCTGATCTACATAGCAAGATCCTATTTCGAACAAGAAATAAATTAATTGATTTTTAAAATTTAAGTAGGGAAAATACCACTTTTTGTGATTTGCCTCTGAAGAGTGAGAAAAAGACAGCAATAGTTTGCTTGCTGTGTCCACACTTCTCATCGCTGTACAGCCTAGACTAAAAAAAATTTTTAGACTTCTCTTCTGTAAAAGCCACATTTTTAGGGACTGCATTTATGAAGGGCCCCATTTCACAGAATGTCTGGGAGGAAGCCCTTAGTCAGGACTTGGTGACGGATGGATGGGCCTCCACTGAAGTCTCACACGTGTAGAGCCCCTGGGCAGCATGCCAGTTCCCTGTGCACCTGAGACTGTGCCAAGCAGTCACACACTGCACTTAATGGTACATGCTTCTGCTCTCCCAGTGCAGGGGCTAATATCCGTGACAATACAGGTGCTCATGCCTGTGTGACTGGGTCTTTTATTCCAGTGGGTGCCCAATTAATGCTTGTGATGTGAACAAAAGGATAAGTTAGCCTTTGGGGGTATTTACCTATAAACACAACGTCTCAGCCTCAGTTTCTCTGAGCACAGAACTGTTGTCTTCAAAAACAGACAGACTTAGGCCTCAGACAGTTGGACAATGTGCCTCCAGCTCCACCCCACACCCTGTTCCTGCAGCTGTGACTGGATTATGTATGCAGACTGTCAGAATGAGGAGAAACAGACCAACAGTCACAGACTGTTAAAAAATAACATATTTATTAAAAGCATGTTGTAACTCCCAAAACTTAAGAGCATCTTTTCACATAGCCCATGAGGTACTCAGGCATAGATATTACAGTATACAGCAATAGTTTTCTCTCCCTGGGTTTCTTTCTTTTTCTGTAAAGTAAAGGTCAACTATCCTGACTCCATCTAATTCTAAAAGGGCACCGGCTTTGGTTGACTGCTTCCTGCTTCCTCAGTCAATACCCCACCAGGGCTTCATCAGCGACTGAACCATATTTCCCTGTCAGGTCATTACCAGGGAGCAGTAAGTAATAAATAAAGAACACTAAGCACTGGACAGTATTAAATGCAGTTGTCTGTTCTGCAAAAGAGAGTACAGGGTGGCTCGGAGGCCATGACCTCCCCAGACACAGTGGCCACGAAACTGCCCTCCCTTGGAGGCAATGCCATCTGATGGCAGGACTTGCTCTATCTAGATGATGACCCGGAGCCTGACTCCCGAGTCTGCCTGAATCAGAGCTTATTCTTCCCTCAAGAAAGGGACACAGATCTCAGCAGATGCTGTCATCCATCATGCATAAAACAATCATTTCATTAAAAACGTTGTTTTGTATGAAAGTGCAAAATTGCCAACCAAGAATCCGAGAAGAAAATGAAAAATCTTGGTCCACACGATCCACTGAAGAGACAGGCTTCATGTGGCAAAGGCAGAAAGGTGAGAAAAGGAGCCAGCGTGGTCTGTCCCCCGCGGGCAGCTCCGTGGAAGATGCTCCTGGAGATAAGGCACAGAGCAGGCGGTGGGGTGTTGGGCTCCACGGCCGCGTCACCCGGAGCCCATCTCCCCGTCCTGAAGATCTTTGGAAAGTCCTAAGTTTGAGTCACAGCGCTGCATCATCCTCGCAGCCTCTAGCTGCTACACCTGCCCTAGTCACAGCAGCCTTAGGGTGCACACTGAGCTCAGGCCGCTGGGCTGGCGAGGGAGGGAGTGGGTGCAGTACCCTCCAAAGTTGCAAGCGAGGAACAAGCACCAGGAGGAAAAGCAGCTGGAAGTACAGTGGTCTGGAAGAGGTGGCTCTGGCCCTCCCGCCCCAGGACCTGCTCATCCTCTGCCCTCTAAACCTTGCCGAGAAACGGGTACAGTAGGTAGTATCCCACGGCGGAGCCCAGGACCACACCAAGGAAAATCCAGGCGTTGTAGGACATTACAGCCAGCATCATGAAGTAGCCTATGACCACCTGGATGACATGGACCAGAGACTGGCCAAAATGACACAGAAGCCACCTAGGTAAAAAGGAGAACCGAGTGAATGATGGTAATGTGCTAGAGACGGGGAGCTTCTAGCAGGGAGGAGCAAGCCTTTGTGTTGCAGCATAACATGCTTAGTCTAAGAGAGATTACTTTTTAAAGAAACATCACGCTATGTAGCTCTGAGCTTCCTGGTAGCCTAAGCAAAATGGGAAATGATATATGTAATCTACCTTATCTGATAAGGGATACACGAAAATCTTCAGTAGTGCGTGTTTTGTTTGGTTTTAACCCTGAATGTATTGTGGGAGGCAGGATGACCATGGTGTCAGATCAGTTCCTGGCTCTTCCACTTAGTAAATCTGCCCTAGCACAAATGTTTTAATATCTCTGAATGTTAAATTCCCCATCAGTGCAACAGGAATAGAACTCCCTTGCAGGATGGTTGGGAAGACTTGAGACATCCAGGTAAGGTTGCCTGGTCTAAGCGGAAAGGGGGCAAAGGATGCCTCCCCTTACCTGCCCAGTTGGATACACGGCTGACAGCAGTGCTTAGCTCTGGGACAGCCACAGGTTCCCTCCTGGGTGTGGAAGCCTAGTGAGCTTTGGGAGAGGGCTGAATGGCCACTCCTGCTGCTAGAGGGGGCTGCTGAAGGGCACAGGTCCCTGCCAGAATCCTGAGCTCCCCAAGTGCCTGTTGACACAGCTTTGGCTGAGGTCACAGGGACAGCTCAGCTCTCATTTACCTTACTAACTGTAACCATTTTGACAAGTCCCGCTCTTTTCTGTGCATCCACTTTCTTGTCTTGGGACTATGGCTGTCCAGGACCAGCCTCCTCCTCAGGGTGAAGTAAGGACTCTGCCCACAGCCGGTGCCTATACCTGAGGGGGCTTCTGCCAGCTGAGAGTGAGGCCGCATCCACAGAGTCCTGCTCTCTCTCCAAGATGTGCTCCTGGCTCGGGGCGGTGTGCAAGTTCGCCAGAGTGTGGAAGAGGAGCTTAGCTTTGCCAACCTTGATGCCTTCGTACAGTATAGCCAAGAACAGGACCACCAGCACCGAGAGGGCCATGCCTGTGAGAGAAGCGGAGTTAAGCAGCAGGTTCCAGTGTTTCCAGAGACAGAGATAACATACTACAGATTTCAGAAAAGCTAGAAGAAAATATTATAGATATTTTTGCCACAAAGAACTTATATTTTCAGTAAATATACTGAACATTATGCAATATACACATGTATCAAACATCACATAAATATGTACAACTTCTGGAAGGAAGAAAGGACGGAAGGAAAGGAGGGGTGGAGGGGCCTGGCCGCTCCTCTGCAGTCCCCCCAAATCTGTCACCATGTGGTATGCACAGCAGGTCGTACTCACATGTGGGTGTGCCAAAAAGTTAAGGAAGGGTTATACATAGAGTAACAGTAATTGTCTCAATGAATCTGGATACAGGTAATTTTTTTTATTTTCTTGCATAATTCTCTAAAGTTTTCCCTGTTTTTTTGTTTTGTTTTGTTTTGTTTTGTTTTGAGATAGGGTCTCACTTTATAGTTCAGGCTGGCCCTGAGCTCACTGTGTAGCCCAGGCAAACCTGGAACTCAGCAATCCTCCTGCCTCTACTGGGATGACTGGCATGAGCCACCACACCTGGCTCTGTGGTGTGTGGTACTGCTTGCTGGTGGGCGTGAGTCACCACACCCGGTATTATTGTATGTGGTTGCTGGGAATCAAACCAGGGACCTTGAGTTTGCTAGGCAGGTTCCAGAACACTGAGCCAACTCTCCGGCCCTCCTGTATGGATTTTATAGTACAGAAAAAACCAGTAAATTCTTTTATAGAAAATAAGTGCTTACTTATTAGATCTGCGGTGTAAAATTAACTGCCAGCTCTACTTTGCAGAGAGACATGGTCCAGTTTAAGTTTTCTGTTTTGTTTTCTGCTAGTAAGATGACTAAGTGTCGGGCTCAGCCAGCTAGCCTCAGGATGGAGGACGGTTACCAGGTAAGTACAGGGCTAGAACTTTCAACCCCACCCTCAACCTCTGGAAAGGCAAGAGAGACTGAAAGTTGAGTTAGTCACCAGTGGCCAGAGATTTAAATCAATCATACCTATGAAGCATTTCCTTGAATTCTGTGAGCCATTCTAGCAAGTAATTAGTTCCAAGGAGGAGTTCATGGGACCCAATTTTAGAGCTGACTGCTCACAAGCACAGGAGATAACCTGGGGTTTACAACTAAAGCCTGGTGCTGGAAGTCTCGTTGGATGAGGCTTTTAAACTATGGGGTCTGTGCATCTGATTAGTGTGAGAATTGAACTGCCGGACACTCAGCTATCAGAAAATTGTCAGTGCAGGGAAAAACCTACAAATGAGGCCATAGAAGTGTACCGAATGGGAGAAAAGGCAAAAGAGTAGGATGGTTTTCTCCCTCACCGAGGAAATTATCTGCAAAAGATGAGATCTTAAAACATAAAATTACAGGTAACTGAATGGACGTGGTAAAATATCGGACAGTGCGGAAGGGTAGCCAGGGAAAAGTCAGTCTTTCCCCAGCCTGGCCTCCCAGAACCCCGGTCCTCCTCCCAGCCTGTCATCACGAATGTACCAGCCTTCACCTGTCTACATGACACAGCCTGTCTCTGTATGCCCTCCAGCATCGACTCCAGCTGTACCTTGTATGTGCTTCCACTTGGTTCACACAGATCTTGATTTTTCCCAGGGGTTCCACGGTATCTAACATTTTATTTACAAAGATGCCCACCCCACTATCTCTCCCTCCACTGTAGGAGGGACTATCATTTATTTGATCTATACCTCCAGTGATGGGTATTTGGGCTGTTTCTAGTCTATTTTTAAGGTCTGTTGTTGTTGTTTGTATTTTGAGACTGGGTCTGTTGTTCAGACTGGCCTGGAACTCACAGTGATCCTCCTGCCTCAGCCTCCCAAGTGCTAGGATTACAAGGACGTGTCACCCTGGCCAGCAAGATGCTTATTTAAGTTGAAAAATAACTCCACCATCAATTAGTGTCAAACTCTGCCTTCTCAAGTCAAAGGAATACTCTTCCCTTTCAAACTGGTGCCTCATCTGAGGTCTGAGGTTGCAGAGGCTGCTGTGGGCTTCTAAGCTAGTGCTGGACAATAAGTGCAGATGACCAAAGGGCCAGAGGTCTCGATCCAGCTCTGAATCTAGTGCTTACCCTCTGTGTGCCCTTGCATGAGTCTCTCCGTCCCTCCTTTAGTCCCTTCCCCCTGGGACAGAGGAAAAGGCTGCTCTCTCTGGGCCTTGTAAGGATCAGTGAGGTAATGGAGCCCTTTGCAGTCCGGAGGCTGTGTCGCCAGTAGCACTGCACTTGCGAGGTCCCCTCTTGGTGTATATGCTGGAGGAAAGCTAGTTTCCACCGCCCGGCAGTACAAGGCTTCCCAGCGACAAGTCTGAGCTTCCCGATTCTTACCTGCAGGACTGTGCACGCTCCAGAAATCAAACAGAAGCATGACCTTATCTGAGAAGATGAAATGCATCTGAAAGAGAAGGGAATCTGGATCACAGGGCGCTTCAGGCAATGAGAGTCCTGGTTTCTAAGTCTCCAGAAGCCTTCTCCGTAGGCCCAGAACAATGTCACAGGATTTCGAGGCTAGAGGTCCGTGAGAGGCCATGTGGGCCAAGTAAGACCATGAAGAGAGGACTCGCCTCTATGAGTCAGGAGTGGAGCTGTGATGGACCTGGGCCTGCGTCCTGTGGTGGTGAAGATACGGGAGGATCCACGCTTTGGGATGTCACTGCCCACAGACCAGGAGCCACGTCCCCTCTGTGTGCTCCAAGCCCAACAGGCAAGCACGCTCCTGCTTGCCTCTTCTCATCCCCAGCCCAGCCCTTCTGCTCAGCTCCAGCTCCAGGACAGGCTCCCCAAGGGGGCACAGAGTCCTCTTTGTCCTGGGGAGTCCAGGCAGATCAGCACAGTGAGTCTTAGAGGCGCCAAAGGCAGCCATCTTCAACCCACCACATCTGTCTGCTCATCCACTACACAGTGGCTGAGCCCAGTCGTGTGTGCTGCATTAAGAAGGGCTGACATCTCTGCCCTGGATGAGTTTATGCCCTCCCACCAAAGACTGAAGGTAAAACCAATGGTCACACAATGCCTGTCTGCATGCCCACCTCAGGAGTGCTGTGTTCAGGGTGGCATCAAGAGGGTTTTTATATATTTCCTTACCACAATGGCACAAGAGTTCTCAGTGTTGTAATCCCAGCACTCGGGAGGCAGAGACAGGAGGATTGCTGAGTTCGAAGCTTGCCTAGGCTACATAGTGAGCTCAGAGCCAGCCTGAACTACAAAGCAAGACCCTGTCTCAAAAAAAAAAAAAAAAAAGAGTTCTTAGTGTGACAGTTAGGCCTATTTTACAGGAAGGAAAATGAGGGAAACTAGACACGAAGCTAAGTAATCTGCAGGATGTCACAAAGCTAATATGTTGGCAGAACTAAAACCTGAGGCTAGCTAGACTCCAAGCCCTGTCCCTCCAGGGTACTATGAGTGTGCTGGTCTCCCAAACAAGAGGACAAGATAGGTGGTGGATGCCAGGATGAAACACCCAGCCAGGACAAGGACTATGCTTGGCAAGATCAAGGTCAGGGGGCCCAGTCAGTCATGCACCCTCCCAGAAAAAGAGGAAATCTGCCCTTGTCACCAGGTTAGGGTACATGGCCAGCAGAAGCTAGTCTGCAGGCACCAAGCCGAGGTTGCACTGGGATCAGCTGGTAGAAGCCTTTGCTTTACTATTTGGTGCCCAAATATTAAAATCCTGGTGTGTCAGAGTTGGAGGCGCCCTCAGGGAAGTTTAGGTCCCTTGGGTTTCAGTTTTCTTGCTAGAGGAAGATCTTACTTGTTACCCCATTATAAAACACAGCGCTCTGAGTAAAGAAGGGAGGACAGAGGCCCGAACTTTGGTGAAACTCAGATTGAGAAAACACTCATCTGGCCCCACTCCCGCACCCCGCCACTGTCCCTCATCAGTAGATGGGAACGGGGAGTCCACAGAGGGAGAGGGGAAAATTCGTGACTTCACAAGATGCTTAGCTGCTCTCAATTTGTGTTCAAGGGGAGAGGACCTGGAGAGACAGGATGGTCTTTAAGGAAGGTTGTGGGGCCATCTGTTCTCAACTCAGAGAAAGCAACTTCAAGCTGAGGCAGTGTCCAGTGGGTAGGCAGAGGGACAGATGGATTTGAAGAGCTGCCATTGTGTCTAGAAGCTGTGCCATGTGGATGTTCCATGGCCTCTTAGACATGAGAGCCATAAGGTTCTGTTCACAGGTGACAGTCCTAAATCACAAGCCCTACATGTTTTAGCCATACATGTTCCTCCCACCTTTTCCCGTCTTGAAACTGAAGATCAAAGGAGATAGCAAAGACTAGTAGACAGAGTCTAGGATTTAGAACAAACTAGATCTGTTCATCAAGGCCTCTCAGGCCTGAGAGAAGCTGGAAGAAAACACTGAAGGCATCCACATAATGTGGTAAAGATGACCTCTTTCCCACACCTGTAGAAGCTGGAGGGATGCTTCTTAAAAGGATTCCATGAAAACCCCGATGGTAAGAGATGAATTCTATGGCCTAAAAAAATGTATTCTATGGCCAAGTTTGGGAAAAACTGGAATTTGGCATAATCATGTTTAACAGCTCCCTCTGCTGTCATCCATGCCTGTCTCAATCCTTGTGTTCAGATTTGGACACTCAAGCCTCATGTCTGCTAGAGGCCTGGAAACAGAGCTGACTGTTCAACATGCTTTTCAGATTGCGAAGAAGTCTGACTGGTTACCAGCCCTGCCCATGCCTGCACAGGTGCTGAGTCTCTGCTCTGCGGGACAGGGAAGGAATGTAAAATCATGTGATGGGACAGGGTGGCCATGCAGGTTCGTGAATTCCATCAGCCTCCACGGACCTGCATTGTCACCTGCCATCTTCTAGCTGCGTCACTGCCCTGACCTCTCTGAAATCACTATTACTAACTCCTTTAAACTGACAAGGAAGGCACAGAGAGGCCCGCTTACCTGCCCGAGGTCACTGAGAAACATAGCTCCTCTGGAAAGCCTGTGCTGGTTCTCAAGAGTAAGCGCGCTGTGCACGCACTCTGGCCATTTCTAGGGCAGGTGTCCGAGGAGCCACACTGTGAGAAATCATTTGAACCACGGTACTCTCCTGCCACTTTGTAGGGATGGGTTAGGTAAATTATGGGACAGCTTCCAAATGGAAGTCCTAGCAGTTACTTCAAAATCATGTCAAAGAACTTAAACACAAAGTTAGTTTTTTAATCTGCCTAATATAAAGTGGTACTTGCTCAGGACAAAAAACTGAAACTGTACCAAACAGAAGGTAAAACTCATTTTGAGAGCTACTATTGAGAGATACCACCCATCAGAATTTCAGAAAATGTATTTTTTAACATCGCAGAATGTTTGGGAAAGTTTAACATGCAAAAATGAACAGAGAGAAGTAATCCTGTGACATCTCATCTGACCTCAGTGGAAGCCTCAGGCACTATCTCTGCCAGGTGAAGAGTGTGGCCCGTGACCCTGCCTCTGGTTCCAGGTGGTAAAGCAGCTGGCATGAATGGAATGTCTTCAGTGTCTAATTAATCACCCAGGGACTTTCCATAACTGGATTCCTTCTATCACCCTTGGGCCTGGGCCAGCTACCTCAGGAGCGCAAAACAACCCCATACCTTTTTGCAGTGGACTGGAACATCTACAGACAGTAAACATCATGCAGTCAACATTTCTTTCTGTTGTGCTATGGATGTGCAGGCCCTCCAGGTGTAGAAGGGGATGAGAAGAATCCTAGATCTTCATGGATCTAGGATACTACTACATAGTGTGTAGTATGCAAGACACAGAAGTGACCAGATGATTGAACAGGATATAAGTCATCTCAGACAGGGAGGCACAGTAGAGACCCTGGTGGGGATCACACCACCTGGAAGACCCCTGACTGAGGACAGGGGATAGGGGTACAGATGACTGGTCAGTTCTACAGAAGTAGTAGCCAAAGGCAGCTGGGCTGACAAGGCGAAGCACTGTGAGTTCTGAGCTATAAATGCAGAGAGCACCTGTTCTATACTTGCCTAGGAAGTTGGAAGCCCAGCAGGGACAGAAATTTCACCTCCTCCACTCTTGCCTACTTACTCGAGAAAAGCGATCCAAATCAGCCCACTCTGACTTGTGTGCTCCGTGCTGCAGTTTTCAGTGAAAAGGTTTTGTGGTCAGATAAGCATGGGGTAAAGCCTCAATCTTGTTTTCCCACTTGGGACAAATCTAGGCCGTAGCAGTTTAATTTATTCATGCTTTATTCAGGACCACGCCCTGGGTGGAGAAGGGCCTTGGGGAGCAGGGAGCAATCTGTGGGACTTGTTTTCTTTATTTTCTTGTTTTGGGTTACTAAACACAGAGAAGCTGTCTCATTTTGTAACCAAAGATTTCATAAGGGGATTTAAGGTCCCTGTGCTGCCGCTAACTGGCTTGGGGAACTTTCCCAACTATTTCCCCTTTTGGAGGATGGACAGGAGGTGAGGGTGAGCAGTTTACTGCGGATTGCATAGATTTCCCTTAAATTAGTCTCCGTATTCTTCTTGGGATGAAGAAATTCAGCATTTCTCCAAACACCAGGATCTTTTAAAATGCCATTCTCTTTAACCCTGGTGAACCCCAACAAGAAAGTGCCTGCCCAGGGCCGGAGGGTTAGCTCAGTGGTTCCGGCGCCTGCCTCGTGAGCGCAAGGACCTGAGTTCGATCCCCGGTAACCACATATAATGCTGGGCGTGGAGACTCACGCCCACCAACAACCAACACCGCATACCACAATGCCGGACGTGGTGGCTCACGCCTGTAACCCCAGCACTCGGGAGGTAGAGACAGGAGGATTGCTGGGTTCGCGGCAGCTTGCCTGGGCACCATAGTGAGCTCAGGGCCAGCCTGAACTACAAAGCGAGACCCTGTCTCCAAAAAGCAAAAAAAAAAAAAAGAAAGTGTCTGCCCAACACGCTACTTTCGGACTCTAGGAAGAATAGGAAGTAGTTGGGACTGTTTTAAACAATCACAACTGACTACTTGCCAAGGGCGAGCCCGGGTAGGGAGTGTGTGCGGCCAGGCCGGGGAACCCCTGAGCGCCCCCAGGTCACTCTTCGTGCCCGGCCGGGACCCGGTGCTGTCCTCACCCACAGTGCCCGCTCCTCTGGCCACATCATAGCCGGTGCTCGTCTGGTCCGACTGACTTCCAGCAGAAGTACAGAGAAACCCCGAAGCCACGGCCAGCACCACCTGCCGCGTCCCACCCTGATCTGAGGGTGACAACGCCCTCACCAGCCCCGGGCCAGGGACGGCGAGGATACGGGGTGTCCGGGGCAGCTGCTCCAGGGGACCCTGCCCCAGCTGCCCACCCGCGTCCATCAGCGGCGGGGCGCCCCGGACTCACCGCCATGGGGAGCGCGCGAGCCCAGCGCCGGGTCAGCCGTCTGCTCGCTCTGGTCTCCGACTCCTACTCCGTCCAGCCGTGCGCGCCCTGACAGCCACCCGGGCCGCGCGGTCACGTGGTCCCGGGAGGGACGCGCGGGCGTCTGGGAGTTGTGGTTCCCACCCGAGCCCCACCCCCCCCCACCTATCCCCACCCACCCAGCCTGGGCCGCGCCCCTGCCTGGGGCCAAGCGCCGACTTTGAGTCCAGGCACAACCCGAGTCTGTCGGGTAGTCAGGAAGAGGGCCCACCGCTCGCCCTGGGCCTGTGTCTTACTGCTTTACATTTGACTTTGTCCTGCCAATTACCATAAAAACGTTTATTGCTCACTGTCATAAGCCATGGAGTTGATAATTGGAAAGTGTATCCTCTGAACACAATCTCAATGAACTAGAAGGAAATTAAATCATTTATGCCCCAGATTTTCTGGGTAGCCATTTTTCTCTCTCATCTTTTCTAATCTGACAAGCAAAAAGCAATGAACAGTGGTAATTTTAATCTGCCTTTCTCTTTAGCTCCTGTGTGCTCATGCTTACCATGATTGCATTTCCTTTATTACACAAATCTTTGGTTGTCTTCAGAGGTAATGCGTGGTTTATCTGTTTAGGCCAATATAACAGATTGCCATAGACAACAGGCTGATAAGCAACATTAACTTGATAGATGGCTGGAAGTCTTAGATAAAGATGCGAAATTCTGTGTCTCTTTAGAAAGTCTTACATCAGAGTGTCAAATTCTATGTCTCTTATGGCTGGAAAACTTTTGTTTTCTTCTTACATCCTCAGATGGCAGTAATTGGTATTTCTTTGCTTACTATAGTAAACTTTTATGAGTATTTCTGGTTTTGTGTACCACTGGTCTATTTCATCCATCCAGTTTTTTGGGGGGAATTGTTCTGGGTTTTGAGGGACTCTTAACAGTATTTAATTCTTAAATATGTTTCTCCCTTGTCAATCATCCCATAGTAAAAATTTCCTTCAAGAAACCTTATTACTGATAGAATTGCGAAACCTTGAGCCTAGAGTCCGATCTCAGTTTAGACCTCAGGCAAGTAGTTTTGTGTTTCTGAGCCTCAGTTTTCTGGTAAGATAAAAATGATAGAATCTACTGCCATATAGGAGTCCTGTGAGATTTAAAATATGTTAAATTCTTTGCATAAAAACTGGCAGCAGGGGGCTTGCACAATAAATAATAGCCATTGTCATTATCATCGGTAAATATTTCTGTTCTGTGAGAAAAATTCCGTCTGTAAAAGGTCAGGCTACTTGCTCCAAGGAAGGAGCACTTGCCTACCAAGAAGAGGAGTTCCGGCAAGGCAGGCTGCTGATGTCCCGAGGAAACAACCCTGGGGGGTTTCCGGGTCCCAAGAACACGAGAGGGATTTGGGTATACTATTTCATCTTTCTGGGCATTACCTGAGAAGCAAGGTAAGATTTGATCTTTAAGTAAGTGAGCTTCTGTGTACCACACTCCCTCCCACCATTTTTCACTCCTGCCTCCATTGAAGACCTGCAACATGGCCTCATTCATTCGGCTGTTTTTGTTGGCTTTGTCAAATCCTGTTGACCTTCACACTTAGCTCTGACTTCCTCGTTGTGTGATACGGTTACAGCACTTAGCCGTGTGGTCCTAAAGCGTCCCATTCCTTCTGAGCCAGCAGAGGCCTCCTCACCCCTGGCCCCCAGGCAGTGGGAAGAGGGTTTTGAACACAGAATTCTGGATCATAGGATCATACCACAGCCACCCAAGTCTTGTCTGAGGCAAGAGATTCTCTCTAGGTTGTTTTGACAGCTTGTGGATTCTCTTCCTCTCCAAACAACAGCCCCTTTCTGCCTCCCCAGCACACATGGGCCCGAATCACAGAATCTGGAATGGAACACTTTTTGGCCAGTACGTTTGCATGTTTTCCACGTAGCTCCAGTGAGTTAACCTCTTTGTGTTCTCCCATGGGATACCTCTATTATTTTACAGTTATTCTATGAGGAGCATATTTGCGTGGCACAGAGAGCATGTGCACATCTGAGATTGGCCAGAGTGTAGAGACATTTCAGCTCTGACAAAGTTGTAAATACCACACAGTTTTCCCACATATCTGTGTGATAGCACTCCAATATAATGACTCTAATTGGGAGTGGAACAAAGTATCAAGTCATCTTCAAGACTTGTGGAACAATAAAAACCTAAAGCTGGACCTAAAAGAACTTCATAAACAAATTATGGCTATACAAAGCAGTGAAGACAAAGTTCTGTCCCCTGAGGAGAAAGCCAAGACTGTTCTATATCTTCTCAATGGATTTAATCTTTTAATGTGTTACACTATATGATGTAGTTCCTTACGGGTTTATTGTATTGCTATTAACTCTGCTATTTATCCTAGTCAAAATATGACAGCAAATTCACAGATGCTTTTCTAAAAATTTGTGGCAGCCATGTGTGATGGCATATGCCTGTAATCCCAGCACTTGGTAGGCTGAGGCAGGAGGACTGCCTTGAATTCAAAGCCAGCCTGGACTACATAGCAAGACCCTGTTTCAAAACTATATATATATATCATATATATATCATATATATATATCATATATCATATATATATATACACACACATATATATATATGATAATATACACATATCAATTTCTACTTTCTTTTTTGAGACGGGGTCTCGTTTTGTAGTCCAGGCTGGCCCTGAGCTCACTATGTAGCCTACGCAAGCCTGGAACTCAGCAATCCTCCTGAGTGCTGGGATTACAGGTGTGTGCTTGGCCAATATCTACTATTTTAACCATTTCAAGTCTAGAGTTCAGTAACGTTAGGTATCATATTGTGCAAATGTTTTTCAGAACTCTTCATCTTACACAACTTAAACTCTATAACCATTTAAATAATTCCCTATTTCCTCCTCCCTCAGCCTTTGGCAATCACAATAATACTTTTTACCCTTATACATGGGACATCGACATGGCAATTATATGTTAATGTCACGTTTGTCAAAAATTGACATGGAGGGCCGGAGGGTTAGCTCAGTGGTTCCGGCGCCTGCCTCGTAAGCACAAGATCCTGAGTTTGAGCCCTGGTAACCACATATAATGCACGTCCACCAACAATCAACACCGAATACCACAATGCCGGGCGTGGTGGCTCACGCCTGTAATCCCAGCACTCGGGAGGCAAAGACAAGAGGATTGCTGAGTTCACGGCGGCTTGCCTGGGCACCATAGTGAGCTCAGGGCCAGCCTGAACTACAAAGCAAGACCCTGTCTCAAAAAAAAAAATTGACATGGAGCTGGGTGTGGTGGCTCATGCCTGTAAGCCCAGCAATCAGGAGGCAGAGGCAGGAGGATTGCTGAGTTCCGGGCTGGCCTGGGCTACATAGCAAGCACAGGGCCAGCCTGAACTACAAAGCAAGACCTTGTCTCAAAGAAAAAAAATGACATGGAACCTCAATGTGCCAATTACATGCTAATGGCATGCATTTTGAAAATGGCATGTGGCCTCATTGTGCCATCTACATGCTAATATCACACATATCAGAAGAATGTGTGGTCTCACTGTGGCATCAGCATGTCAGTGTCATGCATGTCAAAAATAATATGAGACTATGGCATGCTAGTGTCATACATATCAGACATGACATGGGACTTTGACATTCTGCAAGGAACAATCTTACTTGGGAAAATTGTACAATTAAAACTATAATTGGGCGAGCTTCCCATCTATGATATGACCAGACCTGAGGACTTGACTCTTTAGGGAACAACAAAGACCCCAATGGTCCCACATGCTGTAATGCTCCAGGGTAGAACTACATATGGATTTTCATCTACATAATTCCTAACAGACTATTGCAGACATCTGCCCTGCCTTTCAGGTCTTTTATTACTTGAGGTATACATAATAAAAGATCTGGCAAGCTCTGGCCTGGCCACCTTTGCTATACATGCTCAAAAATGGCATGCCTTGGACATGTTATACACATGCTAAGAGCATGTCAACAACATGTCAAACATGCGAATGACACCTGTGCCTGAAATGTTGTGCTCCCTCAACATGCTGTCTACACACTATCTACATGCTAAAAACATGCAAAACATATGCAAATGATGCATTGCCCAAAATGACATGCACCCTCAACATGCTACCTACAGGCCAAGAACAGCATAAAAATATGCTAAGCATATGCGAATTGCACACATGCCCAAAAATGACTGCACCTTGAACGTGCTTGAACACCAAGAGCATGCCAAGAACACGCTAAACACATAAGAAGGACACACATGCCCAGAATAGCATGCGGTACCAACGGGCTATCTACATGTTACCTACATGCCAAGACCACCATAACTGGCTGAGCACATACAAAGGACACACATGCCCAACATGACATGCGCCCTCAATATGCTATGCATATGCCAAGAACACGCTAACAACATGTTGAGCACATGCGAAAAATACACACATCCAAAATGGCGTGCACAATCAACATGCTATGTACATGTTAAGAGCATACTAACAACATGCCGAGCAGATGTGAATGACACACGTGCCCAAAATGCCATGTGCCCACAACATGCTATGTACATGCCAACTTCATGTCATTCTGAACACATACGAAGGACACATGTCCAACACTATATGAATCTCCAACATGTTATCTAAATTCCACATTCATGCCAACAACATGCTAAGCACATAAGGTCACGTGTGGACAACACAGCATGCAACTTGAAAATATTATCTACATGCTAAGGGCATGTTAACAACAGCCTAAGCATATGCAAAAGACATATGTGTCAGAAATGATATGTGGGGCCGGAGGGTTAGCTCAGTGGTTCTGGCGCCTGCCTCGCAAGCGCAAGGTCCTGATTTAGATTCTCCGGTAACCACATATAATGCTGGGTGTGGAGACATGCCCACCAACAATCAACACCGCATACCACAATGCTGGACGAGGTGGCTCACGCCTATAATCTCAGCACTCGGGAGGCAGAGACAAGAGGATTGCTGAGTTCGTGGCGGCTTGCCTGGGCACCATAGTGAGCTCAGGGCCAGCCTGAACTACAAAGCGAGACCCTGTCTCAAAAAGAAAAAAAAGAAAATAAAAAAGAAAAGAAATGATATGTGCCCTCAACATGCTATCTACATGCCAAGAGCATGCTACCAATATACTAAGCACACACGAAGGGCAGTCGTGCCCAACTTACCATGCACCTTGAATATGCCATCTATATGTCACGAATATGTGAAGAACATGTTAAACCTAGGTGAATGACACACGTGTCCAAAATGACAGGGGCCTTCAAATGCTATCTACATGCCAAGATTATAACAATATGCTAAGCATATGTGCACGACACACGTGTCCAAAGTGACTGCACCCTGAACATGCTATCTACAACCAAGAGCATACTAACAACATGCTAAGCACCTGCAAATGACATATGTGCCCAGAGTGACATACAGCCTCAACATGCTATCTACATGCAAAATGCTAACAACATACTAAGCACACATGAAGGGCATGGATGCCCAACATGACATGTACCTTGAATGTGTTTTTTCCATGTCAAGAACATGCTAACATGCTAAGCACACCCAATGACACATGTGTCCTAAGTGGCATGAACCTCAACACGCTACTACATGCCAATAACATTCTAGCAATATGCTAAGCACATAGGAAGGACGCATGTGCCCAACATGACACACATTTTTAACGTGTTATCTACACATCAAGAACATGCTAAGCACACACGAATGCCTCATGTGTCCAGAATGATGCGTGCCCTCAACATGCTTTCTACACACTATATACAGCAAAGATGCTAACAACATACTAAACACATACAAATGATGTGCAAGTGCACCTTGACCATGTTATCTACATCCCAATAACATGTTAACCGCATGTTATTCCTATGTGAATGACATGAGTGTCCGAAATGACATGCATCCTCAACATGCTATCTACATGCTATCTGCACAGAACGAACATGATAACAACATGCTAAACACACACAATCCTCCTGAACATGCTATCTACATGCCAAGGCCTGAGAGGAGGCAGGGGTAATCTGGGGCTTCCCGCTGCAGCCTGAGGTGGAGGCAGAAGCAGATGGAGCTTTTCTGTGACACCATGGAGGGCGGGGATGGGAGGGGGAGTAGTGGCAACAAAATCTGGTATGAATCCCCTATCTCCTTACGTTGTGCAGCATACTAATTTATTTTACTAACGGAGCTAATAAAACCCAGGACAGGTTTGAACTGGGCTTCTTTACCACTGGAAGATGTTGCCTGACCGGGACTACAATAGGGGCAGTGAATGGTCTTTGGCTGGGATTGAAAGAAACTCAGAATATGGCCTGGTCCAAACCGAGAAAGGTACAGATTTGGAATGTGGTGACTAGGCAAGGGGCACTGCGGGCCAATACTCTGGGTACTCTAGCTTTCCTATATAGTGCATTTCATGGTATCACTGAGGAAACACGGGGTGCCGAAGATGGGCTGGACACAGTGGCAGCCAGAGCCACAACAGGCATGTTGTATAAATGTTGCATAAATGTTATATAAATGGGTTTTGAGCACTCACACGCAGGGGCCTGGCCGGCCTGACGCTCACCGGCCTGTACTGTATAACAACTGGGGCGCATGAAAGGCTCCTCGCTGCACCAGTCGCTCTGAAGATTCTGCCACCTCACGGAAGACGTTTGCAGTAGTTTCCAGTTAACAAGTCAGTCTGGATTTACTTTGTCCTGCCTATAGTTAGTTTGAAGAATTAGAGATTCTGATGTGTTGTGATGAAGATGATCGTGCATTACACGGATAGCCAGGACAGCAGCCCTTCCTGCTCTCGTGAGCTGAAGCCAGAGCCTTGGAGGCTCCCTGAGTACATGGCTCTCTTCTTCTCTGGGGAGGATCTTGCACCTGCCTGTCCTCAACCGGAAAGCCACTTAACTCCCAGAATTCAGGTTATGTTTGTCACAAAATCTGTTCATTAATTATCTAAAACAAATATCGCCCTGTACATGAAAACAGAACCAAAGCTCATGTCCTCATAGTGAGTCTATGGAGGACCTGGATATTCAGACTTGCTTCACCAGCAGTGTGCAAGATGTGAATTAAATGGAGGTGTAAACAAGGGCACAAAGTACGTTCTGCATTTGTAATGTGGCCCGTTGCAAACTCTCCTAAGTTTCTTCCTTCTGTGAGATGCGGACCTCCAACAGGACACCTCGTAGGGCAGTAAGCTGGCTCCAAATGCCAAAGGTTGATGAGCAGATGGGGGAGAATACATAACACCTGTCATACGTAAAAGAAATCACCAGGTGAGTCCTACCACTTTATTGTGACCTTTCTCTAAACTTCTTAGATTGGCTGGGAGCCCCTGTTTAAGCTGGTTTCTCTCCCAGGAGGCAGCCTGCTTCCTCGAGTGTTATGGTCCAAGTGTGGGTGGGCCTCTGTGGTAGCACAGCAGGGGGAGGGAGGAGCACTGGCTGGAATCTAGAGACTAGGCTTGCCATGGACCCACGGACACTGGTGGCAGAGCTCAAGCCGGGGCTGGCTCTGATTTGTCATGCATCGGAAGGTGTCCTCCTGTCCCTAGCCATTTCCCCAATGCAACATTCCAATACCAGCATCATGGTCAGCACATATGGACTAAGGCTAGGAGTGTTGACAAAGGGAATTGGTCAACTGTGGTGAACTTTACTGGCTCAATCTGTGAATAAAGCCACTAACCACTCAAGGAGGGTTGAGAAATATTTATATTTTGGAATTAGGAAAAAAGTACAAAGAGAATAAAATGGTTCCAAAAATGGTTCCACTTTACCACTCAGCAAGTCATCACCAGCAAAACACAGCACGGGAACAGCACTACCACTGACGGACGGCAGAAAGATCAAAACAGAGTCCTCACTGGGTCAAACTGCACCCAAGCTTCCTCACTCCCTATTTTATCCTTACTTCAGACAAAAGTGGCACCAATCCAAGAGGCAGACGTGAGCACTGTAATTCAATGTGTGAGGTCATGGCTTTGGCCAGAAGCCTGGGCCGGACCCATTATATTGAGAAATTGCTAGTGTTCTCTCTAATAACAAACTCTACTTCACATCTGTCTTAATGATCTGAAGGCTGTGTTCATTTGCCTGCATTCCTGGGGAAGGGGCTAGCTTCTCCCAGGAAGACTTGAGCCAATATGTCTGGTGCCAAAAAATTATCTATACCAAGATTTGTTGACCTAAGACTCAGTAGAAGCTCTCTTTTCCTAGTCTACTTAGCACAGATGTTTTTCTGTACAAATCCTGTTAACTCTTTTACCTTTCTCCTTCACCAGGTAAAGGCATTTGAGGAGCAAGGAGGCTGAGAGAAGAGATATTCAAAAGTGTGAATTCTACCTGAACAAGCAGCTTGGGTAGGTTTGAACTGGACATTCCAGCTGGTGAAGCTGAGAGGCGTAGCAGTATATTAGCACTGTGTGGACCACCTCTTCCAGTGTATAAAGTTCACACTCATGAAAAAACAAAAACAAATATTTAAGAAAAAAGAGAAAAGAGATTTCTCTGTAATGTCAAGCCTGTAGTTATCGTCTGGGGTCTACAGTTTTGAGGCAAAGTCCAATGCAGTCCATGTCTTTGCTGTCACTGTGAGACAAATGTGGCAGACAGAGTTCACACCCATGCTGCACGATCCCAACAAGCCTTTGGTATGATTAGGGTGGGTGCTGATTCTGGTGCTTTTGGTTCCATAGCAGTTCAGACTGATCCTGGCCTCCAGTTGTGGGACTGGGGCCTGAGTTGTTCAGTCTACAACATTCTGGGTATTTTACTGGCCTGACCTCAGCCTCCTTACCACAGATAGTTCCCATGCATGTCCCTCACCCAGTCCCTGTGGGATTTCGGCACTGGGAGCCCTGAGATGAAGCCAATCCACAGCTGCTCCAAGTCCTGGGTTCAGTCGTCCTTTCTCTAAAATGGCATTTGGCCAAGCACCCCTCCAGGGGACATAGAGATGTTTGGGCTAGAGTCACTTACCAGTGGTTATAGCTACAACATCCACTGCTCTGTTCCATTTTCTCTCACTGCAGCTCTGTAGATCTGACCCACCTCTCTCACACTATGAGCAGGAGCCAGGAAGTGCAGTGCCATCTGCCACCTCCTTTTCTGCATTGCATCTAACAGTTCACTTTCTCTGCGGGCTACAATTTTCTCTTCAGATCTTTTCTGGGTCACAGGGATCCCATCCCCATCCTTTTCTTCCCCAAACTGTTATTTTCCATTGTCTGGGTTCTGAGTCTTGAAGAGGTTGATTTGTTGCTATTTACCATTCTGTCATCTTCCTGTCTCCTCTTGTAGTGTACAAACACTCATAAGGTTGGATTCTTTAGAATTCAAACGTGCTTTTTCTGGAGTTCTTTTTGGAGGGAGATTGAACCCAAGGACTTGACCCTGAATCTTTAGTTTAGCCCCACTCCCCTTTAGACACAGGATCTCACTAAATTTCTAAATTTCCCAGGCTAGGCTCAAGTTTGTAATTCTCCTGTTAGCCTCCTAGAGTGCTGAGATTACAGGTGTGGGCCACTGCTTGGCCCTTTTCTGGAATTTTAAACCAGATCTATGGATTTCTGGGTGTCAAGCAGCTATAAAATTATGCACAAAATGGTGTTTGTGTGTGTGCACACATGCATGCACACACGTGTGCAGGAGCATGTCTCTAGAGAATGAATCCATAGTTTTCATCAATTCACAAAAAAGAAAATAATAGGGCCAGAGGATTAGCTCAGTGGTTCCAGGGCCTGCCTCGCAAGCGCAAGGTCCTGAGTTCGATCCCCGGTAACCACATAAAATGCTGGGCATGGAGACACGCCCACCAACAATCAACACCGCATACCAGAGTGCTGGACGTGGTGGCTCATGCCTGTAATCCCAGCACTCAGGAGGCAGAGACAGGAGGATTGCTGTAGTTCAGGGCCAGCCTGAACTACAAAGCGAGAACCTGTCTCAAAAGCAAAAAAAAAAAAAAAAAAAAAAGAAAATAATAAAAATCCCTGTATTAAAAGACATGATCTGAGTGGTTTAGAAAAATCAGTTTTATGAAAGTTCTCGTGGAAAAATTAAGTTCAACCAGTTTCCTTATTGAACCTTATGAGAAAGTAGTGTGCATATACTTAAGATGTGACAACTCTTTAATAAAGGAACACGTTTACTTTTTTTTTTTTTTTTACATGGATCATCTCATGGATCCTCCCATAGGTGACAGGATGGAGGGGCTTAAAGGCCTCTCGTGATCAGTCCCAGATTCCCTGACCATCAGTGTTCTTTCACTGCTAACTCTGGCCTGAGGGATTTAGCTCAGTGCTACTGTGCTTGCCTCACAAGGCTGAGTTCTGTATGGGTATGGCAAAAAATAAAAAATAAAAATAAAAACCTGGTTGGAATGCATGCTAACTCTGAAACCTGAGCTTCTCCAACTCCTTGGGTGGCAGCTGTCCCGACTGTGGAGCTGAGCCGTCTCTTTTTTCACATCCCGAGACACTGAGAAGTGACAGGCCTTAGTCAGGGACATGCTCTGAAGATCTGGTCGTGCAACTGGCTTAAGAGAGCCACTGGGCCTTCTCTGAAGTCTCTTGAGTACAAGCAAAAGGATTACATGAGGCCCTGATGCTGACGTGTGGATATGAGAGTCATCCAACAGAAAGCTGCCTCATGTCATGCTGTGGGTGCTCTGGGAAGGAGAATATGAGGAGTACCATGCTGCTGCCTAGAAACAGCAGGTTTCCCAACTTCCAGGCCTGGAATTTGCCCTCCAGCAAAGTGGGCAAGAAAGCATCTGCCCAAAACCACCTGTGCAAGCCTATCCCTAGAAGAACAGTCTGCTTTCATCTTCTGCAAAATGCTCTACGTTCAGTGCGGTTTGGGGAATGTGTGCATGACCGTCACGGTACGAATTTCCCTAATGGAGAAGAAAAAGACAAAAATGAAATCATGAGAAAGCTGAGCCTACTCACTTTCATGAACAAACGCATCTTTCATATCCAAAACAATATTTTAACAAAATATATTCACATACAGACGTTTCTCATTTAATGACCTACCTGTGCTCAGACTTACAACCCACCACTTGGGTTTAGGACCCACCTTGTTTTATATACAGTTCTGTACATCTTGTTTGTAGAGCCTCAATGTTTTGTTTCTTTTAAATATTTTTTGAGGCAGGGTCTCACTTTGTGGTTCAGACTGGCCCTGAACTATGTAGCCCAGAGTAGTCTCAAACTCAGAGGCCTCCTGCCTCTGCCTCCTGAGTGTTGGGAATGTAGGCATGAGCCCCCACACCTGGCATTGTGGTACCAGGGATCGAACTCAGAACATTTGCACTTGCTAGGCAGACACTGGAACCACTGAACCACTGAGCTAAATACCTGGCCCATCTCCATGTGTTTTTTTAAACCAGGTATTGAACTCAGAGCCTCACACTTGCCAAGCAGGGATTGCACCACTGAGCATTTTTGCAGATTGCACTGTATAGTACAATACTATAGTTTTATGTCTTATTCTATATTTACAGTGCCATAGGTAAGAATTACAAAAATAAAGCAAAGTCATTGTTATGGCTTATACCTAGATGTCTCCCAAACCTTCATACAGTCACAGATGGAGCTTTCCGTAGGTGGCTGGACCTAGAATGTGTGATACTGGGGCCAAGGGTATGTGATTACAAAATCAGTCCACTGATTGATTGGTTTGGCATAGCTTCAAGTAGGATCAAGGGTGTCCTACCTGTGAGTGAGTGCTACCAACCCTAAGGGCGTGTAGCTTGAATAAAATATAAAGGACAGAAAAAGGGTTGATGCTTGTCCCTGGTCCCACCTCTGTTCTCACTGCCTTTGTTGTAATCACTCCTAAAACTGGATACTCTCTGAATTCTCTATTTAAATGTTCTCTAAGATGCTATAAGCTTCTTGCTAGACTCGAGTAGGTGGAACTTGATGAAGGAGCTATTTTCTGGGCTCATTCCTCTAGTAGTACTATTTCTGTAATTCCAACTTGCAGGCAGTGATGAAGACTGTTTCCTCACACTGAGGGGTGATGCCATGTGTGTGTGGGGGTCATGAAAAGATTTTTTTTTTTTTTTTTTTTTTTTTTTTTTTTTTTTTGCTTTTTGAGACAGGGTCTCACTTTGTAGTTCAGGCTGGCCCTGAGCTCACTATGGTGCCCAGGCAAGCCGCTGCGAACTCAGCAATCCTCCTGTCTCTGCCTCCTGAGTGCTGGGATTACAGGCGTGAGCCACCACATCCGGCATTGTGGTATGCAGTGTTGATTGTTGGTGGAGACACCCAGCATTACATGTGGTTACCGGGAATCGAACTCAGGACCTTGTGCTTGCGAGGCAGGCACCGGAACCACTGAGCTAACCCTCCGGCCCGAAAAGATGGTTTTAAGAGTGGTAATTCTCTGATATATGCTTCTATCACTAGGCACAGCGAGGTTGGCATCTACAGAAATGATCCCTGAAAGTATAGCCTTTGGCATGTCCTTCTTAAATCACTGAAACCATTTTTGGCAGCAACTCTTTGGGTTCTTCTTATAAAAGCAGAGCCCCTTATGAGAAAATTCACACATCTACCCAGCAGGGATCCTGGCATGTGAAGACATATACCAGCAGCTCATACACTCCTCTCCTGAACAGCGAACTCACACTCTAAGAGGTCTTTCTTCTGGAATCTCTTCATCTGCCTGGTTCTAATTAAGTCTGAAGATGATATTCAAGATATTTGAGAGGCTAGAGGAAGGTATGATAAAGAAATTTATTCGCAATATTTTTTTTTTTGAGAGAGGGTCTTGCTTCAGTTCAGGCTGGTTCTGAGCTCACTATGTAGCCCAGGCAAGCCTCGAACTCAGCAATCCACCTGCCTCTGCCTCTTACGTGCTGGGATTACAGGCATGAGCCACCATGCCCAGCACTGTGGTATGTGGTACTGATTGCTGGTGGGCGTGAGTCAGCACATATGGTACTGTTGCATGTGGTTACTCGGGATTGAACCAGGGAACTTGCGCTAGCTAGGCAGGCACTGGAACCACTGAGCTAAATCTCTGGCCCTGAGCTCACTATGTAGCCCAAGCAAGCCTTGAGCTCACGGCAATCCTCCTGCCTCTGCCTCCCAAGGGACTACAGGTGTAAGGCACCATGCCTGTATTCCTAATACTTTTTAAATCCACTGTTTTACTCTTTAGTGAAAAGGTGATGGTGATGGGAGGGTAATTTAGCATCTCTGATTTTCCTTTAGAATGTTAGAATGTCCCATGAACTTTTTTAGATATAAAACTAAACTTTGGGTTGACTCTTTGTGATAGGTTGATTTGATTGAGCAACAAAACTATGTCTGTTCTTACTGATTCATAGTGCCAGATAATGAGTTTGTTTAGAGAGAGACAGGATTAACCAAGTGCCTTTGTTTTCTTTCAGTCTCAATAACCTGGGTTGTTTCAGAAAACTAGCAAAAATGTATTATTTTGTATCATTTTCTTTTCTGTTCTTTTTTTAGTGCTTTGGATTGAACTTAGAGAATGCCAAACTATATTCTCAGCAACCCCCCTTAAATTTTTTTTTTTGAGACAGGGTCTCGCTTTGTAGTTCAAGCTGGCTCTGAGCTCACTATGTAGTCCAGGCAAGCCTCGAACTCAGCAATCCTCCTGCCTCTACCTCCCGAGTGCTGGGATGACAGGCGTGAGCCACCACACCAGGCACTGTGGTATGTGGTATTGATTGCTGGTGGGCGTGAGTCTCCACGCCCAGCATTGTATGTGGTTACTGGGGATTGAACTCAGGACCTTGTGTTTGCGAGGCAGGCACCGGAACCACTGAGCTAATCCGCCAGCCCTGGGTATTTTGGACATTTTTAATCATTAGTGAAGATGTTATTTTTTAACTGGCTGTATATTTGCATAAATTTTGTGTGCATTTGGGCAGTAGCTTTTATCAGCTCTCACCATCTTTGCTTATTTCGATCCTTTTGATATTTCATATATTTTCTTATATTTTATGGAATATTAATAGCAGTGTACTCAGTGTTTGGAGACTTTAGGAAATACCAACTTAGAACTGACAAGAGCTGTAGGAGCCTAAACAACTGGACACACAAAAACAAGACTCACCACAGTTCAATTACTTATACAATGTGAGCTGGTAAGTCCAGAATACTGAGCCAAACTGAGCCAAATCTCAGTCTGTCAGCAATGTTTTAACCACCAATAGTTTCAACTCTACAGTAAATTTTTCATCTTTTCTGACATCTTTAATAACAGTAATGTCACTACTAACATTTTGGGCCAGATGCTGGAGGTGTGTGTGTGTGTGTGTGTGTGTGTGTGTGTGTAAGGGCCATGCCATGCACAGTAGAATGTTTAGCAGCTTCCCTGACCTCTGTCCCCCAGAAGCCAGTAGAAAACACTCCCTGTCTCCAAACTGTGACAATATGACAAACAGAAATACTTCTAGACACTGCCAAGCATTCCTAAGTTGTGAGTCACTGTTCTAGCAGGAACTAAACACTTCCCAGGCTTTCACTGGAGCAGTATGAATTTCCTTCGTAGGTATTTAGTTAGAGATAGACACTTCCCTCAGGCACCTGGTAGCATGCACAAAGCCAAGTCACTCCAGCCCACCTTTGCAGAGCCAGTGATAGGGGAGTCAAGAAACCCTAACTGTCATGATGGGCCTAAGGCTACTCTTCTTGCACAAGTCTTGCAAGGCAGGATCAGCAGGCAGGGAACAGGCAAGGAGTCGAGGCTGGGGAGCTGACAAATCTCAAGATATGAGTACATTCTCTGCTGCCCAGTGTGTGGCTGACATGGAGAAACAGTTCAGAACTCTCAGTATATTGACACTGGCAGTCCAACAAGCCTTCTTCCCCTAGGAAAGAAGCATTAAAACCCATTGAGGTCAGCACCATAGACAGCTCCAAAAGTGCGTGAATTTTCTGGCCCTAGACTGAAATTTTTTTTTAACTTAAAAAAGATTTTATTGATATATTTTGTATTTACATTATAATCATATTTGACATTGAGAATTTGTAACAGTACGTGAAATGACTTAAATCTCATTTTTCCCCTTCCCCTGCCCCCACCCCCACCCTCTGTATATATAAGCTTTGTTTCCTTTAACCATCAAATTTTTTCTTTTCCTTCTTTACTTACCCTATCCTCCCTTTTCCCTTTAACTATTTTCTTACTATTTCATAATACCTATCAGACATTTTAGAATTAATTTATACCTTCAGTTCCTCATACCAAAGAAAAAAAATGATATTTACATGTCTTATTTATTTAACTTATGAATATGTCCTCAAGGTATATCCATTTGAGTATAAATAACTCAAATTTATCATTATTTGTGGCAGAATAATACTCCATTATATATATATAATATATATATATTAAAGACATCTTCTTTATCCAATCTCCTGCTGATGAGCATTTTGGCTGTTTCCAAGATTTAGCTATCACAAATTGAGCTGTTAAAAACATGGGTACAAAAATGTCACTGTGACATGAATCTTTTAATTCTTTTGTGTATATACATAGCAGGGAAATAGCAGGGTCAAATGAGACCTCTAATCCTAGTTTTCTGAGGAATCTCCACACTGATCTTCATAGTGGTTGTACCAGTCTACATTCCCACCAACAGACAAGAAGGGTTCCTTTCTCCCCACAGCCTCACCAGCATTTGTTGTTGGTTGATTTTGTGATAGCAGCCATTCTTTGTGGAGTGAGATGGAAACTCAGTGTTGTTTTCATCTGCCTCTCTCAGATGACCAGTGATGTTGAACATTTCTTCATGTGTTTCTTAGTTGCTTTTACTTCTTTCTCTGAAAATTGTCTGTTCGTTTCAGACCATTTTCAAATAGGGTCTTTAAATTTGGGGTGGCTGATTTTTTTAAAGCTCTTTATGGTGCTTTCTCTTTTGTGCAAAAGCTTTTTAACAAGATGAGATCCCAGTTGCTTCCTTCTGCTAGCTCTCCCTCCAGATGCTGAGGTTTTGTTCCTAAAGTCTTTCCCTATGCCGATGTCTCCAAGAGTTCTACTGATTTGTTTTGCAGCAGGTTTAGTGTTTCTGTTTTAATATCTGGTAGACTGAAAATCTTTTCAATTACAATTAGAGAAGAGAAAGAATTAAAAGGACTAAGAATGGGAAGTTAAATTATCATTATTTGTGAAGCACATAATACTCTACATAGAAGACCTCCAAAACTCCACCAAAAGGCTCTTAGATTTAATAAGAAAATTCAGTAGCATAGCTGAATATAAAGTCAATAATCAATAGTATTCCTGTACACAAACAATAAACTCACTGAGAGAGAAACTAGGGACACCACATCTTTCACAATAGCATCAAGAAAAATGAAATAATTAAAAACAATCTAAAAAAGGAAGTAAAAAATCTTTACATTGAAAACTATAGTACTCTGTAGTGGAAGCCTCCAACACACCACTGTCACAAATACACAGATCAACTAGACAAAAATCAGCAATTAAGTACTAGAACTGAACCAAACTTTTTTTTTTTTTTTTTTTTTTTGCTTTTTGAGACAGGGTCTCGCGTTGTAGTTCAGGCTGGCCCTGAGCTCACTATGGTGCCCAGGCAAGCCGCCGCGAACTCAGCAATCCTCCTGTCTCTGCCTCCCGGGTGCTGGGATGACAGGCGTGAGCCACCATACCCGGCATTGTGGTATGTGGTGTTGATTGTTGGTGAGCGTGTCTCCACACCCAGCATTATATGTGGTTACTGGGGATCGAACTCAGGTCCTTGTGCTTGCGAGGCAGGCGCCAGAACCACTGAGCTAACCCTCTGGCCCTGAACCAAACTTTTGAACAAATGTACTTAATAGATGTCTACAGAGTATTGTACCACACAAAATCAGAATAAAATTCTTCTCAGTTGCATATGGGTCATTCTTCAAAGTAGACCACATGTTAGTTTATATAACATGTTTAAGTAAATGCAAAGGAATTGAAGTTATCCTCTATGTACTGTCAGACCATAGTGCCTTGAAATTGGAGATCAATAGCAAAAGAAGTTCAAAGAATTTCATAAACACATTGAAACTGAATAACACTCTTCTGAGAGCTTGTCTGGTGGTTCTAGCAGGGGAGCTATTCATACACCCTTCATTGAAGACAGGCCTCCTCTATCGGGGGTGGTCATTCTCTTCAACCCAGCATGCAGCTTCAGGAGGGGGCACACAGGGAGCAGTGACAGAGGAAGGGGACAGCCGCCTGGCCAGCCAGATCAGCCGGATCAATCCTTGTGATCAATGGGATGACGGACGTTGCAGCCAGATCACCCTCACATCCTACATTCTTCTGAATAACCAATGGGTCACAGGTGAAATGAGAGAAGAAAGTAAACAGATGCTACAGTTAAATGATAGTGTCAATACAACATATACAAATCTATGGGACACAATGAAAGCACTGGTATGAGGAAAATTCATAGCAGTCAATGCCCATGCTAGGAAAACACATAAACAACCTAAAGTTAAACTCCTAGAAAATGAAGAATAAGACAAACTCAAGCTCATACAAGGAAGGAAATTATAAGGATCACAGCATGAAACTTTTTGAAAGTCACATCATCTTAAACTAGTCTCAAGTTGATGGGCATTTAGACTGCTACCAAGATTTAGCTATTACAAACTGAGTTGCTCATTTTTTTAAATAAAATGGAGTATTACTCAGCCATAGAAAGATGTTAGAGTCATGTGTACTCAAATGGGTGTACCTTGAAGACATACCCGTAAGTGAAATAAATAGGACACAGATGTATAAATACCATATCATTTCTTTAGTATAAAAAACTAAAGGTGTAAATGAGGTCTAGAATGTATGATAGGTATTGTGAAATAGGAAGAAAATGTTCAAAGGGAAAAGTGAAAGAGGTGGTAGGTAAAAGAAAAGAAAGGAAAGAAAAAATTTGAAACAAAGTAATGGAAACAAAGCTTATGTACCTTGGGGCTGGGTGGTTGGGAGGGCAAGGGAATGGGAAAAAATGAAAATTAAGATATATCATGTACACATATAAATTTATAATGTTGAATGTGATCATAATGTATATCTAAAATGCACCAATAAACTGAATAAATGAAAAAAATACAGTTCTCAAAGCGGGTTTATACTGGGGACTTGAAATTCTTTATAATTGTTCTCAAAATGACAAACTGTACATGCCCCACAGGCTCTCCTTCCATGGGCACATATTTCAAATCCTACACAATCACCGGTCAGGATGTGACTGTGGAATTACACGGTGAGGGTTGCACTCCGGGAAGGTGGTCCTGCCCCACCACACACGTGTGTAGAAACCCCATGCATCTCGCAGTTGCTGGGGCAGGGAGGCAGTGTAGACTATAGATACGCCCAGAGTGATCCCCAGGCCTTGCTGCTACCGTCCCAAGGTCTCTCTTAGCCCAGCATTCATACTTCCCATTGGGTCACTGGGCCGATGGCCATCGTCCACTCTGATGCCTCCCACCTTCAGGGGTTCTGATTTACTTCGCATCCTTGACACTGTGTCTAATGGCTGTGGCTACACATGCATTGCTGATGTCATGCCGCCCTATGCCAGAGCACCAGAAATCCTTCCAGAAAAAAAAAAGGTGTTTTTGAGTATTTTCCAAAATAGACTTGAAATTTTCCCTTAAAATTCGAGGGCTCTGGGCCAGAGATTTAGCTCGGTGGTTCTGGCGCTGGCCTGGCAAGCGCAAGGTCCTGAGTTCGATCTCTGATAACCACATACAATGCTGGGCATGGTGGCTCACGCCTGTAATCCCAGCACTCGGGAGGCAGAGGCAGGAGGATTGCTGAGTTTGAGGCTTGCCTGGGCTACATAGTGAGCTCAAGGTCAACCTGAACTACAAAGTGAGACCTTGTCTCAAAAAAAAAAAAAAAATTTGAGGGCTTATGTGCTGTTTTTAAACAGTCTGTAAACAAGAAGAGAAGCTGCATCAGCAGTGCCTGCACTGGTTCCAAATGTGAGGACACAGGCTGCTCTGGGCTGCTGAGCCGGAAGTGCTAGGTTGGCCATGTCTCCTGTGTGTCCACAGGACGCCGGGCCATTCTGATGAGGCAGGATCCACTTCGAGGCTCGGCAAGAAGCGGATTTAGATCCACGAGCGAAAGAACAGCATTTACAGCAGATACTCTTTGGAGACATGCGAAAGCAGATCTCCAAATAAATAATATTCCTATATCATTTTCTCATCTAAGTGAAAATAATTCCTGTGCCACCAGCCACTTTTCTATGGGCACACGTTATATTCCCAAAGATATCTTACTCCAGCTGGAAAGTCAAAAACTAAATCCCGAGAGAGGAAATGAAGAATTGTCAACCATTCCTGTTGCTTAAGCATTGTGAATATCCAAGTTTTCTTTCGTGCTTTTTAGTGATGATATTTAATTGAAATACTATATACTTGAATTACAAAAACAAAGGCAGTTAAAAATGAGTTACTGAAAACTACTTACAGAACTTTCATTACCATTGTACATCTTAATGTGTGTAATACTGTAAATATCCATGCATCCAGTAAGACAAATTAGAAATACATTCGTTGCAGGTTCATTTCACATTTGTCCAAAAGAAACAGAACATAGGTGCAGACAGAACTGCATGTCAATCCTCAGGCAGAGGCAGCCCCACCTAGGACTCCATTCGCGTCAGTCCCAGGGAAACGCGGGCTAATCTGGGCCTCCCAGGGGGAGGCTAAAATCACGAAACCTACTTCGGCCTCAGTTGTCTCTGGTCGTCTGTGAAAAGGACAAGGACATAACGGTCCCTATGCTGCTCTGTCCTGGCCTCTGAGCTGAAATTGCCAACGGCCACGCGTGAGCTATGGTGGGCCTTGCTCGGTGCCTCCCGCTCCCAAAGCTGCCAGCTAAAGACAAAGCGAAACAGACCTCCGCACACGGCTCTGGGCTCTACGAAGCTCCTGCCTGTGTCCAGGCCCCGCTGGCCCTGAGCCGTACTGTCTTCCAAACTGCCAAGCTATTGTGCATGGTACGAGTTATGCCGTGAAGAGCCACAGTTCTTGCTGGAGTTCCTGGGTGTACGAGGCCGTCTTTGGGTCCCACGGTGGCCACTGCAGACACGCAGCTCGCTTCCTTCTAGCTAGCTCCTTCTGCTTCCTTCTTTTCTACGTTCCTCCTCTGAAACGTGGGACTCAAAACTGCAAGTGTCCCCATAGGTTGACTGTGCCAATTAAATGGGAACAGAGGAGAGTTCATAGCTGAGCCGGAGGGAGCCATGGTGTTGTGAAAGATCAGGAGAGGGTGGTCTCCTGGCACACTGGGTGCAGCTCGCAGGGGACTACAAGTGCCTGGAGGGAGCCCCAGAACAAATGTGTGTGTGTGTGTGTACAGGTGCACTTGGCTGGGCTGGGCTGCAGCGTAGGGAGGTTCAGCGCTCATATCATTTGAGTCCCGTAAGAAGGCTTGGGGATCCTTCATGATGTGTGGCCGGGAACCCACGTCAGTCTCTCATTCCTCAGGCAGTTAGGCAGCGGCGTGCTTCCGAGCATGGGAGGTATGTGAAGGCTTGAGGGCTCCTAGTGAGGCCTGGACCGTGACCTACTTCTACTTCTGTATGTATCTTCCTTCTCTTGTATTGCTGGGTTCACTAGCAACAAATTTAACACCTTTGTTGAGGAAAATAGTGTGGAGCAAGGTGTGTGTGTGTGTGTGTATGAGTGTACGAGAGAGAGAAAGAGAACTGGCTGCTTATCCCATAGTCATCTCACTGAGCTACAAATTCAGCAATTTTTAATCCCACTTTTTTTGGGGGGGTGGGGGAGGGAGTTCAACAAATCTTTACTTGCCCAGGCCAGGGTCGCACTGACACCTCCTCTCGCCTCAGCTTCCTACAGTGCTGGGAGTGTAGACAGACACCAGCACGCCTGGTTTTTCCCACTACAGTATTCCAAAGCCTCTTGGAACTCACAGAAGCCACACTGATTTTGTCCTGAAAGGACTTCCTCTCTCCAGAAAAGACACGCATGTGGGGCAGGCGTGAGATACAGACAGGGCTCAGGGCCAGATGCCTCAGACTACAGAAGCTCGTGAAAGATGATCTCTGCACCTGCTCTCTCTACCGTCACCAGGGCTTACCGTCTTCTTTCGAAAACTGTGCCATGAGAGCGCCAACCACAGCAGAGGGACCGATGCACTGAGAAAGGAGCATGGGGTGCGCTCTCTGCCTGAGGAACTCAAATAGGAGGCGCTGTGCATGTGATTTTCTTCAGCATGGACCGCCCAGCCTCCAGGACACAAAGCAGCACGTTTCTGTAGTTGAGAAGTTGACCAGTGTAAGGCGCTTTTTAACAGTAGTCCAGATGGACCAGAACGGGGCCCTGTTTCTCGGCAGGCGTCACACACCGCACATGCGGAGTGCAGCAGCTCTCGGTGATGTTTTCCTTCACCGGGATTGCTCGCATTGAGGCAGCTGAGCGGCAGGAACCGACAGACTTTGCATTGCTGTAGACTCCCGCACATCCCTCAGCGTGGGGAACTCAGCAGACAGACGAGAATCTATCACCAAAAAGGGGGAACGCCCCAGAGGGAGCCAGGAGTGGTGACCCCTACTCAGGGAGAAGGGCCTCACTCCCCGCAGAGAGTGAGGGAAGGGGAAGAGGGGCCACTGAAGCCTATGTATCAGTGTCTTCATGCCTGATGAGAAAGAAGACTGGAAGACCCAGGTAACAGAGCCCAAGACGATCAGTCGGGGTAACTATCTCTATGGATAAGAGGAAATATGACCTTCTGAAGAGGAAGCGCATCAGGGATTACTGTCAAAGCCTAGAAGTTTTCTGGAGGTGGTTCAAGGAGAACAATCTGTCCAGCAATGTAGTCAGGACTACAGTGAGGACCCAGGAAAACCTATTCCTGGGAGTACAAGTCCCCCTCTCCAGGAAGAGGATGTGGCCACATTCTACTACACCAATGGCCCCCAAGTTTGGATAGTGTGACCAGAGAGAAGAGGGTCACACTTAGGATGGTGCCCCAACAACTAGCCAGTCTCAGTACTAGCATCTGGGCTGGAAACTCCCATCTTCCGAGCTGCTCACGGCCTCCCCCTGCAGGACAAGTCATTTTTCATAGGACCAGCAATTAGCAGACGAGGGACACAGAGGCTCAGTGTTTGCCAGAGGCTCCATAAAGGGAAATGTAGGACAGAGCATTTGACGTGGATGAAAAGTCACTGAGAAGTCAGGAGACGAAGAGAACAGGCACACACGTGGGTCTGTGAGCCAAGACCAGACCAGGCCGCCCAGCAACCGCAGCTGTCTCGATGGTGCTAAGCAAAGACACCAGTCCCATGTGGATGCCCCCACCCCAGCATCCCGGCCCACTCTGAAAGATGCTTTGCACCACTGTCCTGCAAAACCCCTGCACCCCACATCGTGCTAGACAGCCAGAACTCTAGCAGCAGGGTGCACCCACGCAGAGACCACCCTGACAGCCCTCCTGCAGGCGAGGCTCTGAGGCGGGCTCTGCCCATCACGAGCAAAAGCATCAGTCAGTAGTTTCACAAACTGGTGGTGCTGCAGCCAGGCCTCTGCTTGGGGAAGGGCACGAGGACACCCCGGACTCTGTGCTCACAGTCTGGAAAGGCCCCGCCCCAGCTATTCCCTGGCCAGCCTCACGTCGCTCTGTGGAGGCTGAAACCTCCAATCCTTCCTTCCTCATCCATATCCAGGCCCCTGAGCTGTCCCTGCTCAAAGGTTCAACGACCTCAACAGCTCACTCTTGTCATAATGCATTTCTACCGGGACACATAAAACATAGCTTATGAAACTCTACATCCTTACACACTCACTCACACACACTAAGCCTCTGACCAAAGACTTACAGTGTCCTTTCCCACGGCCCCTCTGTCCTGAGACAGCTGTGTGCTGCCTCGGGCGAGGGGCCGGAGCATCAAGGGCTCACACTCCCCGGGAGTCTCCAATCAGCCTCCGAGGTGGGAAGAAGTGACGAGGCGCCTCAGGTCCAGAATGTGGAGGGAAAGGCTGAGGTGTGGGCAGACGCCGAGGCCGCCAGGAGCTCCCTGTCATCCTGCTGAGGGCGGCCTGACTTTCAAGCTTCTCACAGGACTGCAGGTCCCCCTGCTGTCCTCCGGGACAGAAAGGGACAGAGCTCCTCGATGTGTGGTTTGTGCTGCAGAGCACACGTGCAGGGCTTGGCTTCTGCTTTTTTAACTGGCCCCACAGGCCGGGTTGCAAGTTCAGTGGCCCACTTAGGGTACCTGGCTTCCTTTCTTCTCTTAAACTCAGGGGGAGCAGGGACAGCAAGCTCAGGTAACAAAGGCGCGGCCTCCACGCAGTCACGGCCTGGTGACATGAAAGCCACAGGTTGAAGGCGGGGCTGGAGGACAGGTAGAACAGAAGGCTTGGTTCTTCTTCCCTCTGGGATCAGAGAAGCCAAAGAGATGGGAAGGCAAGACTATGTTTTAGCAAAACAACATACCATCCAAGAGCTCTCTACAACAATGGCTGAAGGTCCAGCAATGGCAATTTACTTCTAAGCCAGGAACACAGCAGCACTACAAAACACGTATCCCTGCCAATCCCATATATGGAAGGGTATCGGGAACATGTAGCCAACGTGCTCCCTCACCACCAAGTGTTGATAGTGACCACTGGCCCCTGATGCTGTGCCTGGTCTACTCTTAAAGGCGATTTCTCCTCACTGCACGCACTCTGGGAGGAAGGAAAACTCCCTTCCACAGATGCTGCACGCCGACTGGCCAGCTGCCTTCAGACACATCTAAGGGATCTGACACCCACCGCTCATGAAAAATGTCTCTTCAAACAAAGCACCTAGAAAAAGGAGCAGAGAGAGGCAACAGGTTTTGGGTAGCTGTGACCTGCTGCTTCTGACAGGACACCGAGGGGTGAAGGGTTTCCATCTTGGAAACTGTATGCGTGTGCATCTTCCCTTTGGGCATAGGGACAGTGGCCGCGGGGAAGTTGTCCAGCCTAGGAATTTCTGTCTGGTGAGGGACCTATGACCCCCTCAGACATTCTTTACAACACAGGGCAGGATCTTGTCCTTTCCACAAGGGCAGGGAGGCCTGTGTGACCTCTTTTGCTAGGAAGAACCACGGGAGGCCCCTTGAGACATACGCGCAGAGGCCCAAGGCAGGACTTGCCACTTGGAGGACAGATGCAGTGCTTCTGCCCTCGTCTCACACGAGTCTTTTCAGACTGCTGCACATGTGCACCAATCAGGTCATTATAATTCAGAAGAGTAACTGCCGAAAAAAAAAAAAAGAATAAAATGGGGTGAGCTAAAGGAGGCTCACACTTCCTGGGAGTCCCCCAGAAATAAACAGAGCTCCTGAGGGCCCTTAGTGCACAGTGCAGAGGTGGTGGGCATAGCATTACCACTATCTGCTAATTTCATCATTCTTTAGTTGTCATAGCTCTTCCTATTCCACCAATTAGGGAGACAGATTAATTGACTGATAAGGATATTCAAGAACTGCAATTTCATTTCCTGGGTTTTAACTGTTACTATCATCATTATTATTAATAATAATATTTCGTTTCTTTGAGACAGGATCTGGCTTTGCAGTTCAAGCAAGCCTGGAACTCAGCAATCCCCCTGCCTCTACCTGCCGAGCGCTGGGATTACAGGTATGAGCCACCAGCTCCGGCACCATGGTATGAGGTTATCGGGGATTGAACTTGGGACCTTGCGCTTCCAAGGCAGATGCCAGAACCACTGAGCTAAATTTCCGGCCCACTAACCTTATTTTGACGCCCGTATTTATTTGTCCAGTGGGAGCTCCTTCCCAGGTGCAAGCATCCTCTGCCCACGTCTCCGGCTGCATGTGAGCTCCCTCCTGCTTTCTCCGCATCCCATGTGCCCAGGCTCATCTCAGGCATTCCCCGCACAGCCTCCTCCTCTGTTGCTGTCTCTGGGACCTGAGTCATTTGGTGGAAACGGACTGTCTTGGCTGAGACAATCTCGGCACACTCATCGAAGTCATTTCTCCATGCAACTGCTTACCAAGTCACATAACCCACCCCTTTCTTTTCGCATTTAGCTTCAAGCCACTTTTCGTGAAGTTTTAAACACAGGCGAGAGAACGTAAAAAGCAGACATTTAGAAGAAAAAAGAGCAATAGGCTTTGGGAAATGACAATGTTAGCTAACTTTCACACCTGATACTTATCACTAAAATCTCTTTACAAAAGCTATGTCCAGGATAAGGGTTAACTCAAGTTTTAAGGGGCTTCCAAATTATGTAAGTCATCAAGGACAATGGACATTCAAACTAACAGTCGCAAAACTAACAGTTGGTTGGGACATGAGACTGTGCTAGAACTTAGTACTCACTCTGCGCGCGTTCCAGACTGGCCCTCGGCCCGGCGTCGCCACAGACCGGCCGCACCGCGCCCGCCGGGATTCACCCGGCGGCGAGCGGCGATGGGCAACTGCCGGTTCTGGCCGCGCGCCCTCTGCTGGCCGGAGGGACGCAGAGGGAGTGTCGCGAGGAGGGGTGACCGGTGGTCGTGCGCCCTCTCGCGGGCGTCTCCAGAGGCGGCCTTTGACTGTGTAAAATACAGTTTTGTAATAAGGAAAGGACAAGAAACAAACACCTCCCAGTTCCTTTGTTCTCATGTATGTTGGTATCCTCCCAGACCTGATATTAGCAGTGACAGAAACTTGAACTCCGCGTGAGATGGCGAGGGGCCGCGAGACCAGCAGACAGCACGTTGCGCCTCCGGCCAGCAGAGGGCGCGTGTGTCGTCCACGCGCCCACAAACCGACTTCTGCTCTCGCTGGGAGCAGTTTGACGTTGGTCGGTGTGGCGGGGTTGGCAGTTTGTTGGTAGCTCCGTGCTTGGAAGCCGCCCAGGGAGAGGTGGACCTGAGTGTAGAGAAAAGCATCAGGAGATTCATATGTGGCTGAAGACAGGGGCAGGGACTGTGGCCGTCGGAAAGGAGCGTCCTCTGGCCAAATTTTCAATCAAAATAATAACAGTTAAAAAACGAGGGGAGGGATGCAGGAATGAAATTGCAGTTCATTAGTGTTCATTCATACTATCAGTAAATTTGTCTGTCTAGTGGTAGAATAAAAAGACCCAACTAGCCAGTACCACACACATACACACACACACACACCCCTTCACTTCACACTTTGTTTGCATCAACAAAGGTGCTAAATTGGTTGCTTCTGAATTCAGCAATATAACAGAAGATCCACAGTCCATACAAAGGTAGAAGTAGGTCCAAGATCAGTCCTCACTATAGGCCCCTGAAGCCTTCGCGTACAGCTGGCTGCGTAGCAGACACTCAGAAAATGCTTGTTGAGTAATGAGTTACCGTATGAATGAATGGGTGAGAGGGGCACTAAACATGGGATCGCACTGTTCTCTCTTGCTGGTAGAACTTTACACAAAACCAGTTTGTAGGGTGTTTCCTAGAGACTACCATGAGAAGTTCCCAGTTGAGCACGGGTGGTGTATGCCTGCCATCCCAGAATGTGGGAGGCTGAGGCAGGAGGATCCCAAGTGTAAGACCGGTCTAGGCTGCATAGCGAGAGCCTGTCTCAACCTGTCACCTTGCCTTCTATCAAAAAAAAATTTTTTTGTTTTTTAAATTCCCATGATCCAGAGCCGGGCAGAGAAACTCAGATACCTAGAGTTGTAGTGTGTACAGTCAGCCAACATCAGAAGGGATAATAGTTCATTAAAAGTATACTCAACTGTGCCGGGCGTGGTGGCTCACGCCTGTAATCCCAGCACTCGGAAGGCAGAGACAGGAGGATTGCTGAGTTCGAGGCTTGCCTGGGCTACATAGTGAGCTCAGGGCCAGCCTGAACTACAAAGTAAGACCCTGTCTCAAAACAAAAAAAAAAGTATACTCAATTTTCCAGGTGCTTCTCTGATTTTTAAATTTTTTTTCTCACTTGAAAATGTCTTACTATATAAAAGGATTCACACATAAATATACAAGCTACACATTGATCTTTATGATCTTACAAGTGAATTAAACTACATGAATTTCTATTAGCAGGGTGACAGAGGCAGGAAGATTGCTGAGTTCGAGGCTTGCCTGGGCTACATAGTGAGCTGAGGGCCAGCCTGAGCTACAAAGCGAGACCCTGTCTCAAAAAAAAAAAAAAAAAAAAAAA
>PVIC010001934.1:0-13083 GCA_004025085.1 Thryonomys swinderianus
TGAGTCTCCACACCCAGCATTGTATGTGGTTACCAGGATCAAACTCAGGACCTTGCACTTGCAAGACAGGCACCAGAACCACTGAGCTAACCTTCCAGCCCCAGAGTTCATTTTAAACTCACTCAGTGAACAGGATAGCCTGTTTACTAATTTGCTAATTGCTTTTATCCAAAGTAAAAATACACTCCTCATGTCTTTATTACAGGAAGATTTGCTGCTCTGCACTCAGGCTCAGCTGTGGTTGGGGGTTCTACCCTCTCCCAGCAATTTGGAGGAAAAGTGAGCACTATTATCCTTGAAGGTTACAAATCAAAAATTATAAATCAGACAATGCCAGACGTGGTGGCTCACACCTGTAATCCCAGCACTTGGGAGGCAGAGACAGGAGGATTGCTGAGTTCTCAGCGGCTTGCCTGGGCACCGTAGTGAGCTCAGGGCCAGCCTGAACTACAAAGTGAGACCCTGTCTCCAAGTAAAAATTTAAAAAAATTATAAATCAGAGATTGCTACGGATCCTTGAGGAAAACATTCCCGGGTTGTAAGAGCGGAAAGTTTATTCAGCTTGCAAAAAGATTTCCATACAGCTCAAAACAGAAAGACCTCCCAATTACAAAGTAAACGCTCTAAGAAAAGTGAAGGGAGAACCGTTTTGCACCAGGGAGAATGAGATTTTATTTCTCCTTTTTTATTTATATTGGCCTTTGGACCCCCTCATTCCACAGAATTATCACAGCAAAAGGTTACTAAATATTTACAATTTAACTAGATCGGTATTCTGCACACAACTGCTTCAATTAATCCTCTGTACAAACTAAGATACAGGCTGTTATTACCATCTCCTATTTAAGGGATGACTATAGTATGGCCCAGAAAAATCTAAGTTCTTTACAAGATTAGCTAGTCAGTGGGCCAGAGGATTAGCTCAGTGGTTCCAGCACCTGCCTCGCAAGCGCAAGGTCCTGAGTTCAATCCCCGGTAAATGCTGGGCATGGAGACTCACGCCACGCCCACCAGCAAGCAATACCACATACCACAGTGCCGGGCGTGGTGGCTCACGCCTGTGATCCCAGCACTCGGGAGGCAGAGACGAGGCTTGCCTGGGCTACATAGTGAACCCAGAGCCAGCCTGAACTACAAAGTGAGATCCTGTCTCAAAAAAAAAAAAAAGATTAGCTAGTCCGTAACTGAGTTAGGGTCCCAGCCCAGCGACCTCAGGCACTAAACTCCAAGGGCCATCACCTTGCACAGAAGCTGAAACTCGGTTGTTCTTACAAGACATTGAGCGAGGGCAAAAGGAGAACTTTGGGAGCGGGGAGGCAAACCCCAAAGTAACCGGGATCCAATAAGGCGGGATCCACGTCCAGGAAAAAAAGACACTGTACAACCTTGCACTTCACTGGCCACAGCGCCACCTACTCTATCTAACCAATCGCTAACCTAACCTCTCTCTACACCACCCGAGGTTCCGGGTCCCTGGAGAACCCGGCCCGCCGATCCATTCTCTCGGTTCTCGTCTACTCTTGTCGCGCAACTGCCTCGATTAGTCAGGCCTGAGCCATCATGGCAGCGCCCATGTAACGCGAACCCTACCTTGAAGGGGACGGTGGCCCTGGGGCGGGCCCCGCGGGGCTTGGAAGTCACCATGCTGAGGGCTGCGTGGAGGACTCTGAGTTCAGTTGGATCCCGGGCAGCGACCCAGGCCCCAGTCTTTGGTCTGCCAAGCAGAGGGAGCGCCAGGTTTCCCTCAAACCAGTGGGGCCCGCAGCCTCAAAGTGAGGAGCTGAAACAGGACGGCAGGAGTAAGGAAGTGGGGTTCGGAGAACAGCAGAGGTAGCCGGGGACCGGGTTAGGGAAGAAGAGTATCGACAGGATGGGGAGAAGGGACAGTGGCTGGAGAAGCGGGGCAAGGTGGTTGGAGAGCTGGACAGTGGTTGGGGGAAATGAGACGACAGGCGCAGGAGCACAGGCGCAGTGGAGAAAAAGGAGTGCAAAGTGCATAGCAAGGATCCAAGCTGGATTCTAAGGAAAAGGGTTTCAGCCCCTTCTGTTTTCCTTAGGTCTTCTACAGGCCGCTCGTGGATATGCTGTCCAGAAACCAGGTAGGAAATTCCTGAGATGCGACTCGGGGCACCAGACATTGGAAGGTTCAGGATGGCTAAAGGGACATAGGTGGCAACCGAGAGCCACTTTATTGGTTGAGCAAAGCAATGGTTCAGAGGTCCTAAGCAGAAGACCCTCACATCCACAGTATACACAGCCCACGCCAGAAGCCTGGAGCAGAAGAGTAAAACCTTTTTACTGGACTTGAGTGAAAACAGCTCGCCGAAGTGAGTGGTGGCTGGCACCGCTTAGACCTTCCCAGAGTACAGCGTTGTGTCTGCCTTTCTAAGATGGAGAGTGTAGCATCCCATTCCAAGGCGGTGTGTGTAAGATCCCTCTCACTAGTCACTTTGGACCTCTCTGAGCCTCATTTCTAGAATAGTAGTCTCCACTGGAGAGTGTTGCTGTTAGGATTCCACAATAACACATGAAAAGCATCCTTAGCACTGTGTTCAGTAAATTGTAAAATAGATAACGGATAGGTAATAGATGATAGATAGATAGATAGATAGATAGATAGATAGATAGATAGATAGATAGATAGATAGATAGATAGATAGACAGCAGTCTGCCCTATGCCTCTCCCTCCTCTCTGAGGGATTACAGAATGCACACACCAAAGTTGAATTTTTTCTGTATCCTATATTTAGACACAGCTTTTTCTGTGCTGGTACTTGGTGCTTTTTCTCCAAGATGTGCTAAAGCTAGTATCCTTCTTCAGTCTTCTTATTTCATTCATGCTGTTAGCCACCAAGTATTTTTTTAGTTCCTCTACTAGACTGGAACGTGGAACAGACTGTGGAGCGTTCAAAGTGAGTCAAATTCAGCCCTTTCTACAGAGGAACTCATCCTTAAAGGGAACCTGGTAACTGGAACCAGGCAGATAGTGAAAGACCATGTACCTCCAACATGAAATAGCCAAGCAAGTGCCCACAGGGTTTTCAGAGAAACTGAACCTAGAGATATGCAGTGCCCTGGCTGAGACCCTAGATGTCTCTCATGGAGTTGGGGAGGGGACAGGTAGAGCCAAGTCTAGGAAAATGAGCAGTGAGAGTTGACTCAGTATTTTCCATCCCTGTACATGACAGTCCAGCCCGGCCACAATGACCCATCCCCTTCCATGCTGCTCAAGGAATACCAGAACATCCCTGGAATTGAGAAGTAAGCAAAGAGAAACCTACTTGCGGAGGGATGGGGCCCTGGGAGCATTGGTGGGGAATGAGGAAAGAATGACTTTGAGCCTTGGCCTGCTGTATCAGCTTGATTACAGAATGGGCCAGAGAGCTATAGAGACTCAGATATGCTGAGGATGAGTAGATGGCAGTGCCAAATGACACTCACAGATTGTAGCTATTTGCATTTTTTTTTTTATGCTGTAGTTGAAGACCTTGTACCACTACATACCAAGGGTCTAACATCCCTTATAGAAATGTGTAGAAATGTCTCATCCCTAGATATTCACAAAAGCCCTCTGAGGCAAGAAAGAATGGCCCCGTTTTATAGATCATGAAGCTGCCACATGACATACATCTTCCATGGGGCACAGCTGAGGCTTGAATCCAAGGCTCACTACAGCCAGAACCACGATCCTCCTGCTCAGCCCCTGTCCTGCACGATGGGAGCAAAGCTTTCCTTCCAGTCTCATTCACATGTATTTTAACGTGGACGGTCTGTAGACAGATTTGTATTAGACAAGTTACCACTGAGCTACATGTCTAGCTGTTTCTTAAATTTTATTTTGAAACAAGGTCTCCTTAAGTTGCTCAGGCTGGCCTCAAATTTATAGTCCTTAGCTTCAGCTTTCCAAATGTCAGGGGTTGAAGGTGTGCACCACCAAGCCCGCTGGCCTTGCTTTATTATTTTTTCTATCCTTGCTTCGTAAACAAAAGTGAAAACAGCATTTGTCCCCTTCCCTCTCTTCTCCTATACTTCCCCTTATTGCTCCTGTTTTTCCACAGGGTTGACGATGTTGTGAAAAGACTCTTGTCTTTGGAAATGGCCAGCCGGGTAAGTGCCTGTGCCACATCTCAGCCACTGCCTCCCTCAGTCCTCTCCCCCGGGACTCCCTCTTGCCCTGGTTAGCACCCCCATCCCATGCTATTCCAGTCACAGCATTTATTCCACTGTTATTCTCCATCTGTGTATCTATACCACCAGGTTGATCACCTCAAAGACAGTTTTGTTTCTCCATTGTACTTCTGACACTTGACAACAGCAGGTGCTCCATAAAGATGTGTTAATGAATTTGCACACTTTGGGGCCATTCATCCAACAAGTGATTTCTCAGTGTCTTTGGGGGGTTAGATCTTAGAAGGCGGCAGACTGGGTAAATTTTCTTATTTTCTTCTCCAACAGAAAGAGATGCTAAAAGTCAAGCAAGACCAGTTGATGAACAAGGTCATGGCCAACCCTGAGGATACCAAATCTCTGGAAACTCGAAGTTGGTCAAGGGGCCCTCAGGAAATGGGGATGCAAGGCAGTCTGCTAGGGCTATTGTCCACAAGCCCACTTAGTTATGGCTTGGGAGAGGGAGAAACATGAATGACTTGGGACAGTTACAAAGGGACTCTGGGTCCCAGGCTCTGTGATACTGGTGCCAACACCCAGGTTCTGCCTTGGACCTCTTCTCTGGAGCCTCTGCTTTTTAATCTAAAATTAGGGGCCATTGGGGGGGGCAGAGGTATAGTCACCCTCCT
Source organism: Thryonomys swinderianus (assembly GCA_004025085.1). Lineage (NCBI taxonomy): Eukaryota > Metazoa > Chordata > Mammalia > Rodentia > Thryonomyidae > Thryonomys > Thryonomys swinderianus. The sequence continues at coordinate 4,797 of PVIC010001934.1, forward strand.
TGTGGCAGGACTGTGAAAGGCTGGGAGAGGGGCTATAAACACACCTTGGAAACTAAAGCTCATACTTTAGGCCAATGGTCTAAAGCTCGGAGTCTGCCTGGAGAACCCCGAAGGAGTCACAGCCCACCTCTCAGTCTGCATTCTACAGCTAAGGTAGTAAGGAAGGGCCGTGTGGTCAGGCCGAGGTCCCCACTGTACTCCCAGCAGGGTCCGCAGAACACCAGTGGGTGGCAGCCTCCCCACGCAGCCCACTTTGCTTCTGCTGCCATCTTTCCAATACAAGTGGGAACCAAATAAGAGACCCAGTGTTCCAGGCCCTCAGAAGATAGGCAGAGCACATAACTCAGAAAGTAGGCAGTGAAAGCACAGAGACAAGGATAGCAGCTGGGGAGACCTTGTCTCAGAATAAAAACATGAAAGTGAAAAAGGACTGGTGATATAGCCCAGAGGGAAGGCCCTGAGTTCAATCCCCAGTCCTGGGGGAAAAATGCTATTTGCTATGATTTGGGATGATACCTTTATAAGTAAAGAATTTCCCTTCCTTAGACATTGCTTTCTACAGCAACATCATCCTAAGTCCTTTGAGATCTTGAAATTCAAAGTGCTGGGGATTTGGGGCTTACAGAGAACTGGTGATTGTTATTCTTTCAGTTCTTAAAACATAACACAAGCCTGGGCCCTTCCTTCCTCTGTGCCCGGCTCTCATCCTCTGTGGTTTGTGGTTTCAGTTGTTGCCTTGACCGTCAAGATCCACAATTATGAAGAACATATGCAGAAACATCGAAAGGTAAATCCTGGGTACCACTCACAGTTAAATAGCAGCACCCTGGGGAGAGGTCTGGGAGATAAAGGGACCCAGGTCCCAAGAAGCCAGCGACTGTGACACCAGAGTGCCCGTTCCTCAGCTTCAGTGGCAAAAACTTACCTCCTGCCTCCGGAAGAGGAATGGGGCCCTTGCTGGGCCGTGTCGTCATCAGAAATGTTTAGAGCCTGGTCATGGTGAACGGCACCACGTGGGTACTCAATAAGTGTTTGCTGAATGTGTGAGGGAAACCAGACGGCCCTGTTCAGACCCCAGCTCTGCCACTTCCATTAAATGAGCCGTATGACTTTGGGGAAGTTACAGGTCGGAGCTTCACTTCTTAGATCTGCAAGGTGGGGATTGTAGCCAGGGGTGGTAGCACACACCTCTAACCCCAGCACTCAAGCTGGCCTGCCTGTCGTCCCTGTGCTCAGGAGACTGAGACAGAAGGATCACTGCAAGTTGAAGCCAGCCTGCACTAGAAAGGGAGACCGTGTCTCCAAAAACAAAACAAAAAAATCCCACCATTCTATGAGGCTGAGGTAGAAGAATCACAAGTTCAAGCCCAACCTGGACCTGTCTCAAAAAATAAAAAAGGACTAGAGAATAAAAAAGGAGTAGAGCAAAGGTGAAAAGGCCATGTGCCTGGGCCTGATCCTGGAAAGAAAAAAAAGTATGGTGAGAACAAGCAAGTAAGCAAACAAGCCAGGCATGCAGGTGCATGGCTGTCATCCCAGCACTAAGACAGGAGGATCACTGCAAGTTCAAGGCCAATTTGGCCTACACAGTGAATTTAAACCCAGGCTGGATGGATTACATAGCGAGTCCCTGTCTCCAAAAAAAGGGGGGGAAAGAAAGGAAGATGAGAGAGAGTACCTGCTCATGGGGTTCCAAGAATTACATGAAACAGTAATGCTGCATGATACATTTAGTCTGTAGGCTCCATGCTGGATGCTTTACATGTGTCATTGCATTTCACCCTTATAGCCATCTCTGCCATCTCACGACTAGACATCGTGGAGTGATCAAGTTACTCCTCAAGGCTCATGACTAGGAAGTGAAGGCTTCCCCCCTGCTGAGGTGCAGAGAAAAGCGTGGATGGTATGAGGGAAAGAGCCTCAGATTAGGGTTCATGTCAGTAGACCTACATTCAAGGCCCGACCTCAGTACTCTCAATTCTAAGGACCTCTTGTGAACCTTTGTTTTCTCATCTGGAAAATATAAATAGCAATGACAATGCCCCCCTCACTCTAACATTTGATTGAGATTGTTGGGAACATCCAATGAAATGCTAAAGTGACATCCTTCACTACTGTGAATATCAGTAATGCTAATTTATAAAATACTAAAAATAATATAGACTTTCCAATAGGACAAAGCCCACAAACGCTATCTGCTGATGAGCATTGACCAGAGGAAGAAGATGCTCAAAAACCTCCGGAAGACCAACTACGACACGTTTGAGAAGATATGCAGAGAGCTGGAGATTGAGTACACCTTTCCTCCTCTGTATTACCGAAGAGCCCATTGCCGCTTTCTGACCAAGAAGGCTCTGTCCGTCCAGGTACGAGTAGGAACTGCTGCTCTGGACAGCCTCGCTCTGGGACTGGGGTGGAAGGAATGAGAGAGAGGGGTTGTCTATCTCTAGTGGAGCCTTGAACTGGGTGACCAGGGAGGTCACCACCCCCCAACCCTGTAAAGAAAGGCTGGGGGAGTTTGAGGCCTTTTATACAATTACAAAGTCTTTTCCTGCCCTCTTCTGTCCCCCAGGTTTTCCAAGAGGTACAAAAGAAAAAGAAGCAAAAAAGGGCCTTAAAAGCAGCAGCAGCCGCCCAGAAGAACCAGGGGAACCCAGGGTCCCCTTCCAAAGCCTGTGCAGAAGCTCTCAAAGAAAATTAATAAAGTCTTTTAAAATTCTTTCTTTCTGCCTTGAAGAATTATAAGAAAGAAGATGGCTCACGGAAGAGGAGGAATTTATTCTTTTATCTAGTTGTAGGATCTCAGATTTGTCAGAGGGAAGTTTCTTACCCCTCAGGACAGTCGGATAAAGTGGGAAGGCCAGTTGTTGGAACTGCCTTCTGGACTGGGCCCTGAAGGATGAGTAGGAGTTCACTGAGCAGAGAGGAAGGGACATCATCCAAACAGGAGGAGTTGCAAGTACAAAAACACAGAAGGGAGACTCCGTGGCAGCTAGGCCTCAGAGGCTGTGTGCTAGGCTGGGGAACTTGCACACTGTCCCGTAAGGAGTGGAGAAGTGGTTTTGAAACCAACAGCATGATGTTCCCAGCAGTACTCTGTTAGGTAGCTAAGCAGCAGCTATGTGGAGGGGGAACAGAGCGGTTTATTATTTGGGAGTAGGGTTATTGGTGTTTATGACAATAAACCTGATAAAAACTCAGTCTACCCTCAGAGAATAGTACTTGCCCAGTAATTAGATAACTGCCATTATTATTAATAGGCATTATGGATAGAGAACGGTCCAGTACTGGGCAGGGTACCTCAGTGCTCCCTGGAACTAGCCTGTTTCCTAGAGATTGGTAATGAGGATGGTCATGTTAGCATTTCATTGAAATTTCCCAAGCAAGGCTGGGGATTTAGCCCAAGTGGTACCGTGCCTACATTGGAAACACAAGGGCCCCAGTTTGATCCCCGGTATGAGGGAAAAAAAAAGAATGAAATTTCCCAAGCATTGCTTATCACTTCTGGGTAGGCGGGTTGCACAGAACCCCTTCTGCCCAGTCCCACCCACTTACACTGAGTTAAGTGCCAAGCCCTCAAACGCTGGCATCCTTGGTGTGCTTAAAGAGGCTAAGGACAGTACATCTAAGACTGAGTCACCAAAGAGAAAGGCAGGAAGCGATGAGACAGAAGGGCAGGCAGACATCAGAAGTAAAGCTTTTTAGGTATGATAATCTGCTCAGGCCAGCACAATAAAGTGCCACAGATTCGGTACATTAAACAAGGGAAATCTGTTTTCTCTGGAGGTTGCTGGGTGGGGTGGTACACACCTGTAGTCCCAGCATTCAGGAGGCTGAGGCAGGAGGAGTGCCACAAGTTCAAGGCCAGCCTGGGTTACATAGTGAGTCTCTGTCTTAAACACACAAAAATCCCCCTCCCCCAAAAGTTGTGGAGGTTGTGAAGTCCACAGTCAAGGGTGCTGGCCAATTCCATTTCCAATAAGTGCTTTTTGTCTACACTTTGCCTTCCCTCAGTGAGTGCACTAGGAGGGGAAGAAAGATCTGGATGTGTCTGTGTCTCTTAAAGCCATGTATCCTATCAAGAAGCTCCCACTCCAGGGCCAGAGGGTTAGCTCAGTGGTTCTGGCACCTGCCTCACAAGCGCAAGGTCCTGAGTTTGATCCCCAATAACCACATATAATGCTGGGCGTGGAGACTCACGCCCACCAACAATCAACACCACATACTACAATGCTGGGCGTGGTGGCTCATGCCTGTAATCCCAGCACTCAGGAGGCAGAGACAAGAGGATTGCTGAGTTCGCTGCGGCTTGCCTGGGCTCCATAAATGAGCTCAGGGCCAGCCTGAACTACAAAGCGAGACCCTGTCTCAAAAAAAAGAAGCTCCACTCCAAGCATAGTAACACACACCAGCACTCAGGAGACAGAAGAGAAGGATTGTCACAAGTTCAAGGCCAACCTAGACAACATAGACCTCCTCTCAAAAAAGAAAAGGGTCCACATTCAACACCTAATCCAACCTTTTTTTATCTCCCAAAATACCCAACCACTAACGTGAGGGCTTCAAGATATGAAGAGGGCAAAGGTAGGGGTTGGATCCCCTGTGGTTCAGTCCATAACTGAGGAAAAGACTGTAAACTTCTTTGTGATAAGGGAAGCCACTGAGGAAAGCCAAAGGAGGAGACAGATGCATGAAAGCGCTGTCTATAAAGCAGTTAGAAATGTAGATGTGGGTCTCAGCAAGGAAGTCTTGGAGTTGTTAAGGTGATTAAAGCCCAGCAAGTGAGTAGAAGAAAAAAGAGGCTATAGAGATGGGACGGATCGCAGGGGCCCACGGCCTGAGTCAGGACAAGCAGTGGAGGGTGAGGGGAGAATAGAGAACCTGGATCAGTTCGAGCAGGGCAAACTCAGAACCAAAGGTGAGCTGTTCAGGCACCACCTCCAGGAATATGGAGAAAGCCTGTAGGTCCCTTGCTGGAGGGCCATGTGCCAGCACTTCAGGGAACTGGCCAAGGGGAAGAAGGACATTGGAATGCCTGTGGTCGGGACCTACAGGAAAGCCAATGTTTGAAGTGCTGCCTTAGGCACATTATCTTACCTAGAGCCACTTCTACTGAACACAGTAGTGGATTTTTTTCTTTTCACCAGGAGTGAACTGAAGCTTAGGGTACGTAACTGTCTAAAGGCACAAAGCTGGGTAGAAACAGGCCTAGGATTCATAGAGTTCTCAACTACAAAACAAGTATTCATTCTGTCTGCAATACCACACTGCCTAGGCACCAAAGTAAATCTAACAAGCTAAGGAAACTACACTACAGCAAACTTAAGCCTCTTTAGGAGCCAGGCAAATAACAAATACACAAAGGCCCAGCATAAGGTATTAATGCTGTTCATTCCTAACCTAGTTATGTTCCCTAAAAAGACAGTGCAATGCACAGACCAAGCAAAATAACCAAATCAAAGACGCACTGGCAGCTTTCAACAAATGTAGAGTCCTGATGCTGAGATGTCAGCTAAGGAAAGAACCAGAAAGTATTTGTGGCGAAGCATTTCCATAGGGTGGGGCAGAGACTGACTCCAGAGGAATGAGTATGGAGTTAGGACAGTGAGGAAGCACAGACTGTGAATTCAGACTATTCCAAAACAGCTGGTGTGAGGAAAAGGGAAAACAGACTAGCGTGTAAGATAGAGAGGTGTTAATATGGGAAGGACTTGATCTTAGCTCGCAGTCAGACTCCCCAGCGATGTGATTAGGAGGAAAAGAACCCAGGTATGTTGTCCACACAAAAGACAACTTGAGTTCATCTGGACCAGAAGTCTGGGGAAGTCTGGTGCAGAAGTTGGAGCCAGAATGCAGAGCCTGGAAAACCACACCAAGTCACCTGGGCTGCGGTCTTCCAGGCAGCAAGTAGCCACCAAAGAAACGTGCATATTGAAAGAGGTGTTTTCTGAAATTTAGCGTATATTCAGTGCAGCAGAGTGCAGGAGAGAAAAAGAGCAGTGATATAGAACCTAAGGCAGAAAGAAAAGAAAACTAAGGTACAAATGCGAAAGATTTTGGAAGAAAAAGCAAACTCTGATGAGTGCTCACAAGGTTTAGAGAGAGATTTGGAAGTCAAATTTCAAGTCTAGAGCAGCTGGAGGGAAAGATGATCAATAGGTTTTAGAAGTACTGAGGGAGGTGAAAGCTGGCGTGGTGGCACATGCAATCCCAGAGCTCAGGAGGGAAGTTTAAGGCCAGCCCGGGGTACATGGGAAGTTCAAAGCCAGCCTGAACTACATTGCAAGACTCTGCCTCAGAAAACGAAAAACAAAACCAAAAATCAAAAGAGGCGAAGGCCACTGCGTTCAAAGCAGAGAAACAGTTAGCGGGCCTAGGTAACACTGATTAACAGAACAGAGGAAGGCACTCCGGGATTCAGGGAGGCAGAAAGAGGCCTCTGGGAGCAAGCCTCGCTGAGCTGAAACGGGATGGGGGATCCCAAGCATACTCCGGGAGGAAATGCAAATAAATTAAGGACAGGTTTCCTTCCGCACAGAAAGAAACGTCAGCTGCCATTTTCATGACTGTTTTCCTGGCGTTTCCCACGATCTCACGCAGTTCTCTCAGCAGCCCCGTTAAGTGGACATGACCTCCACCGTACAAACCAGGAAACCGAGTTTCAAAATCCGACCAAAGTCATACAGCAGAAGGCAAACCGCGATTGCAATCCAGATGCCTTTGACCGAGTCTGCTCCCCAGGCGTTGTGCTGGGGATTTCTTCGCTCAGGCTTCTGTGGAACTGACAAGGCCCTCGCCCTAAAAAGGAGACTTGGGGGGCCGGAGGGTTAGCTCAGAGGTTCTGGCGCCTGCCTCGCAAGCGCAAGGTCCTGAGTTCGACCCCCGGAAACCACATACAATGCTGGGCGTGGAGACTCACGCACACCAACCATCAATACCACATATCACAGTGCCAGGCGTGGTGGCTCACGCCTGTAATCCCAGCACTCGGGAGCCAGAGACAGGCGGATTGCTGAGTTTGAGGCTTGCCTGGGCTACATAGTGAGCTCAGAGCCAGCCTGAACTACAAAGCGAGACGCTGTCTCAAAAAAAAAAAAAGGAGTCTTGGGAAACTCAAACCTCCCGCTCCGCAGAGGAGACCGTCCTTCCCCGCTACGTCCGGGCTCGGACCAATCCCCTGGGGTGGTCCCTGCCACTCAGCCCAATGAATGCCTGTTCTCAGGGTACCTCCCACCAAACCGCCTACTGATTGGCTCGCTTTCTCAGTCTTTGGCGTTGCCCTAGCAACCAGCTCAGGACACGCCGCGGCCTCCCGGCTACTGGCTTCCAAACTCTAGGGCTCTTCACCCACCGCTATGTCTGTACGGACGCTACCGCTACTCTTCTTGAACTTGGGTGGCGAGATGCTTTACATCCTTGACCAGCGACTGCGGGCTCAGAACATCCCCGGAGACAAGGCCCGCAAAGGTGAGAGGGGTTCGGTCCACACAGCCAGACCCGCACCCTGCAGCCCCAACACCCACTCAGCAGGCAAACACCCCTCACAAAACACTCATCTAGCAAGGTATCTTTCTTACAAACCGTAGTTCCCATGCACTTGAAGCCCTACAGGAGTCAAATTCTCCAAAACATCCTTTCCCAGCAGAGGAAAATAATAGAGTGCGCGATCCTGCCTTTTCTCCTCATCTCTTCAAATGAGAGAGATAATTTCCCAGGATTTCTTGAAAACCGGCCCCCTACCAAAAGCAGGAGTTCCACCCAGCCTCCCACCACCTGTCAACATACCCTTTGCTAGTTCAAGCGAGTCTTTATCCACAAGGAACAGGATCCGATCTCCGTTCCTCTGTGTGGCACCCCCCCCCACACACACACACACATACACAAGCTGCAGATCAGTCTTGCTCATTTTAGAAGCCATTTTTAGAAATATTGGGCTCTCAAATAATCCAGATAAGTAATGAAATATAGAGAACACATAAATCTTCATAATTGGTGGAGGGATTGCAATTGTAAAAAGACTGTATGAGAGCCTCTAAATGCAAAATCCGGTTCCCATACACACTTTATCCCCAGAGAAATAGCCACACAGAACACCATGCTACTCCTTTCCATTCTCTCTTTTCCTCCCATCTCAGAAAATAACATTTCATCAAATAAGCCGGTATTAAGTATGAAGAAAATATATTTCAAGGTGGAGGAAAAGTTGATATAAAGGTAACTGACAAGACCACCGATTAAAATATTTATTCTCTACTGGGCATTGTGCTGCATACCTGTAATCCCAGCT
>PVIC010001934.1:13183-83759 GCA_004025085.1 Thryonomys swinderianus
TGTGTCTCTCTACCTTGTCACTTAGCTATGTCCTGGTGAAATGACATGTGTATGTGTGTTTCCTCCATTTGATTTTCTTATTCCTCTTTGTACTCCCGCACACAGCCTAACACCTAGACAAGAATAAATCAGTGCTCGGTAAATGTTTGTTGAGCTGATAATCTAAATTGGTTGGCAGCTTTCTATGACACTGTCACTTCTTCCTCAAGAGGGTTGTTTACCTTGGTGTCTATGTGATCTGATTTCATTCAGGCTAATGGCACCTGGGGATAACATGCCCGGGTTTTCTGTTGCATCTTGGAAGACAGTGTAAATTAGCAATTAACAGCATACTTCCTGGAGTCACAGATCCGGGTCCCCATTCCAGTGTTGCCATTGAGCTAGGTGTATGACCTTAGAGTATAACCTTGATAAGCCCATTTCTCAAAAAGAAAGAAAGGTAGTCATAATACGTACCTGAAAGCAAAGTTGTAAGTATTAAATGAAACAATGTATCTAACATATTCTGCACAAGGAGTAATAGGTCTTATCTTTTCAAAGGGGGTGGGGCAAGCCCATGTGAATCCTAGGGCATGAGCTTTGTCTTCAAGAGCTCTAGTCTTTCCGGTTTTGCTACATTCAGTCTCAGAGAGTTTCAGCCTTCTTCAGTAATTCACTGTCACACACTCACGCCACAGTTTTGGGCTGAGTGCCATGCCGTATGAGATGCTGGGTGGAACCTGATCCAGCTCTTCTTGTACCCCAGGAGGCAGGGCCAGATACTGTCCAGTAACTGACTCTAAAACTGGGGGCATATCTTCCCAGTGACAATACAACAGGTTTTTTTTGGGGGGGTCTGTTTTGTTTGTTTGTTTGTTTTGGGTTTTTTTTTTTAAGACAAGGTCTTGCTTTGTAGTTCAGGCTGGCTCTGAGCTCACTGTGTAGCCCAGGCAAGCCTTGAACTCAGAAATCCTCTCGCCTCTGCCTCCCGAGTGCTGGGATTACAGGCGTGAGCCACCACACCCAGTAATGTTGAATGTGGTTGCCAGGGATCGAATTTGGGAACTTCTGCATGCTGGGCAGGCACCAGAACCACTGAACTAAATCTCCAGCCCATTGATTTTGTTTTTTAAATGACAGAGTAGTTATTGGAGAAAGCACTGTAGAGAGCACAGGATTCAAAAAGCTGAGACACCCTGGCCTCTTGCTCTGTGTAGGGGTGGTGTGGCAGCAGGACCAGAGTCCCTGTAGTAGATGCCAGGATGCAGGAATATAAACACCAGACATGGAAACTGGTCCTCGAGGAGGCTCTGAATGGAAACTGGTCCTCGAGGAGGCTTTGAATGGAAACCATATTTCTTCTGGATGGTTTCATTATCTGGCACAACTAATTGGTCTCCTGGAGGCCGTCCCTGATCCCACGGGTCAACACACTGTTACAGTTTCCTCCACCACGCAGCTCCCGCTTAGCATTTAACCAAAAGGAAGTATGCCCTTTGTGGGGCAACTTTCCAGCATTGCATAGTGAATAAATGGAGCCCCGTGGTTTTAAGCAATAGCAAGAACAGTAAAAGCTACCTTTGCCTCACCCTTGCCCTCTTAAAATTACCACGAAGACCCTATTACACTTTGTTTATAGTTCTCTTTCTACAAAAAAAGGAAACTAAGGCACAGAGCCATGAAATGATTTTTTTTTTGGTAAAATGTTCATACTAAACCAAATGGCAGCAAGGTTCTGTTTTCACTTTTCTGATTCCAATTAAACAGTCCTGGATAGCCCTGGGCCTGCCTTCCACTCAAAATATAACCAAAATGAAACTGTCACAAACAAGTCATCTAGAGAAATAGAAAAACAGCTTGGCATACTTTGCCTGGATCCTCAGGAGAGAAGAGGTGGGACCTTACAGTCCTCCAGCGTCCTCTGGTGGCCCTGAACCTCACTGCAGGCTGAAGGGCATCTGCCTTCATTCTATCCATTCTAGCCACAGTAGTCACCATCCCCGAAATGGGGCTCTTGCAACATCACTGTTTCCAAATACACTTTCAAGAGGACCAAAACTTCTCTGAACTACCCCATTCCTACCAGCCAGATGACTAGTGAAATAAGAAAGGTGGAAGGTATAGATATCATGTCTAGGAAACCAGTAACTGCTGTAAGGCCAACCTGTTCTCTCCCAAAGTGGTGACCCTTGAGGGAGAAGTTGGTGACTTTTCCCGAGGAATCTGGCCTTGCAGTGGGAATTCTTTGAAGCCAGCAAAAGTGTGGCCCTGGGTTTGCATGCAGACTGGTTTTGTATGACCTGTTGGTACTGTTTGTGGAAGCTATGCCAGTGTGTACTGAAGCCACATATATGCCTTAAAAGTAATTTCAAAATTCACCCCCAAAACAATATAGTGGCAAATGTTTCCAAAAGAGACCATTAATTACAAAATAATTTTTAACTGTGGGTGTGTATGTGTAGAATGCTGGGATAATTTCTCTAGGTTGAAATCATCCCCCAAAACTAAGAAAATAAATATTCACATTTCATCTTTCATGGTGGTATCCAAAGTCATTTAGTCAAGAAAATGGAACTAGAAAAGAAGGTGGCCATGTCTTACGCATTTATCCCCACTGCAGGTGGGCGATCCCCATTGTGACCGAGGAGCACACAAGTTAAACAGTTTATGTGTCATTTAGGTAGCTGGTAGATCCAGGTCTCAATCCATACAGGTTCTTGATCCGCACAGATCTCTCCAGCCAAGTCCGTGTTTTTAATTTGGTCTCCTCTTGGCATTTCCTATAGCCTTAGTTTCTTTGCTTTCTTTTTTTTTTTTTTGCTTTTTGAGACAGGGTCTCACTTTGTAGTTCAGGCTGGCCCTGAGCTCACTATGGTGCCCAGGCAAGCCGCTGCGAACTCAGCAATCCTCCCGTCTCTGCCTCCCGAGTGCTGGGATTACAGGCGTGAGCCACCACATCCGGCATTGTAGTATGTGGTGTTGATTGTTGGTGGGCATGTCTCCACGCCCAGCATTATATGTGGTTACCGGGGATCGAACTCAGGTCCTTTGCGCTTGCGAGGCAGGCGCCGGAACCACTGAGCTAACCCTCCGGCCCTCTTTGCTTTCTTTATAGTCATGCCATCATTAATTCCTTCTTTTTACGTGAAGATCATACATCTATATGTAAAAACTAAGCCAAAAGAAATATTGGCATAATTTCTTTTTAATTCTTATTTCAAGCTTTTTTGGTCTGAACAGTTCTAAAAGTACTCTAGAAGGGGAAAATCTTACATTAATAAAGAAATCAAACTATATACAAAAATAACATCTTTCTGCTTAATCTCTTGGGATTATTCTTTGGAAGATTAGTGTTGTTAAAAGCCCACTTAGAGTGACATGTGTTCTAGAAACAGGATTTCTAGAACCTCCTAAGATGAGCCCTGGAGTAGCCAGCCCTGTTGCCCCAGACTACTCCCTGTGAGACCCTGCTTTTCTTGGGATGGATTCAAACTTGGTATTTATTTGGTTATTAAACTTTTTTTAAACCTTGAAGTTTGAAATGGAGGGCAGAGTATTCATGTTAGATATTAAATGGAAACATGAAAAATAAAGTTTCAGGGCCGGAAGGTTAGCTCAGTGGTTCCGGCGCCTGCCTCGCAAGCACAAGGTCCTGAGTTCGATCCCTGTTAACCACATACAATGCTGGGTGTGGAGACTCACGCCCACCAGCCACCAATACCATGTACCACAGTGCTGGGCGTGGTGGCTCACGCCTGTCATCCCAGCACTCGGGAGGCAGAGGCAGGAGGATTGCTGAGTTCGAGGCTTGCCTGGGCTACATAGTGAGCTCAGGGCCAGCCTGAACTACAAAGCGAGACGCTGTCTAAAAAATAAATAAATAAATAAATAAGGTTTCATAGGCCAGATCATTGGAATTGGTGTTTGTAAAGCCTCCATGAAAATAATGTTCTTGCTTCATGAACTGGTGTTTTCTTTTTATATGCTTCATGTAGATGAATGGACAGAGGTGGACAGAAAACGAGGTACGCTATCTCTGGGCTGCATGTGTTCGGTCTCTATCCACAGGTTCACCCAGTCTGTCATCACTGGGGCTTCAAGCGGGGCCACTCTAAGTCTTTCCTAGTAAGAAAACAGGCTTGAATCTCTCTGTAGCTGAGGCATCTTGGGATACATTCGAATCTTTGACTTAAAGAAATTTGACATTTAACACTGACCTTTGATGTTTAACATTTGATATTGTGTCAGATGAAAACTAAACAAACTTTGGCGAAAGGGCCATGTTGCACCTAAGGGACCTCTTTCTCTTTTCCATTCCAAGCTTTGTAGGGACCGCTCCACTCCTGGTAGACTGACCTGCTTGGTGGTCCTCAGACAACCATGTTATAGTATCACGCAACCAAAGAATGTTGCTTCAATGTGAATGACTCTCCCCAGACCACTGACCTTAGCCCACAGAGATATCTATAGAGCCACTGACAGTACCGGAAGCATGTGACTGCATGGCTGCGCCTTACAAGCAGAAGGTCTGTTTTCATGCATGCAGTATGGCCTTTTCTTGCTAAATCTTCAGTGTCCCCTTTACCTACAACTACCAGCAACCCTGAAAAGATTGCCAACAGCTCCAAACAAAACCTCTTGACCTTATATGCCACAGGTACTTTCTATCCTTTGATGTTTAGGTATGGTTCACACCTGTCATCAGCCATCCTCTTGCTATTTTAAGTGCTCTTTTTATGCCAAGTGTACCTGGGAGCTGATGTCTATAATCTAGGAGAGCATTTGAATGAAACAGGCTCCACCACCAGCTCTATGATCATGAATTTTAAACTCTCTAAGATTCAATTTTCCTCCACAAAAGAGTAAGGATAAGTGCCAGCCATCATGGCTCACACCTGTAATCCCAGCACTCAGGAGGTAGAGGCAGGAGGACTGCTGAGTTCGAGGTTTGCCCAGGCTACATAGTGAGCTCAGGGCCAGCCTGAACTACAAAGTGAGACCCTGTCTCAAAAAAAAAAAAAAGTAAGGAAAATAATCCCAAGTTTTCTGGAGTTTAAATGTGATAATGCATAGAAAATTCTACACCCAGTGCCTGGAATGTGATAAAGATTCCCAGGCCAACAATCAAGTAGGGTTTTCTAACCTTTCTTTTTTAGCCTTGGCTCCAAATTGCATAGTCTCATCAACAAGGGAATTTAGAGCAGAGGTACTTGATAAAAACTCAGTTGCTTTCATCAAGATAATTATTTCATCAGACCGGGCTCAAAGAGAAGCCCAAATGAAGCACTTGATACCCTTTTATTATATTTCACAATGGTCTTCTGACATTCCTCTTGAGTAACTGGCCTAACCCAGGCTGCACGGTAGAACTGGAGGTGTGAAGCATGGATTTTGAGGGCTTTCCCTAGGCATAATGGAGTCACTGGAATTTGTTTTAATGTAAGTGTCAAAAATAATGAGCGTGCTCCTTCCCATCGTTAGTTCTTGAGAAGTCCACAGAGCTCCTTTGAGCACCAGAACCAAGACAGTCAGGTGAGAAGCCTCCGCCTTCTTTCCAAAGAATGAAACGCGAGGCAGGATCCCAAGGCGCCACTGTGGAACTTCCCTTTCCTCTCCGGAGGCTGCTGTCCCCTCGGCCAGCACCCAAACCTTCTACAGGTCTTGTGCCAGGAGCCGTGGTGACCCAGAGCTTCCTAACTTCCCATGGAAAACCCTTCTTACTTCTCCTTTTTACTTTGGGGAGGTAGCTAACAATCACCTTAGGTTTTTCTTTCATTTGAGGCTGATTGATGCGGAGCCGAGCGATTTTCCCAGTTCCTGATTCGGGCTCAGCAGCCTAAATAAACGATGGGCTCTTCAGAGGGAGGCGTTAACTCAGTCATGGCCATCGGACGCTTTCACTCGAATTCTTCCTCCTTGGCAGCCTCCCTGGCCTGCAGAAATCTAGCGAATTCCTCATACTTTCCCTTCTGAGCACATACGTGTGGCTTTTAAATTGTACTGGTTTCCTTGCGAGCTCTAAACTTTATGAATGTGATAAGAAAAAAGAAACTGCAGTTTATTGCAGGTCCCTGTTTGTTTTGGTCAAAGGAAAAAGGTCGGGCCTGAGGCAAAGCCGCAAGGCCGCTGCGTCTCCACACTGTCCACTCTGGGCGAGGGTCAGCATGGGGAGGGCGGGCTCTGAGGGGCGGAAACAGCCAGGGGCGATGGTGCCCTAGTCGGTAATGGGTTAGTTTTTCCATCCAGCATAACAGAACCGAGTGTGAGCTCAGTATTTGTGTAAGCTGTAAAGAGTCACAGGGAGCTTGTGTCTTCTTTCCCCTCTTCCTGAAGCTCCCCATTGTAGTACATCCCGCCATCGGCTTCCCTTCTCCATAGAAGTGCTCACGTTGCTCTCGTCTGTGGCCTGGCAGCTTCTTACAGGCAGGCAGAATCCGAAGCAGCAGCCTCCCTGTTCCACCCTGCTCACTGTGCAGATCACCTGGCCTGTCCTTTGAGTTTGGCAAAAGGAGGAAGCATTTAGATCTTTCAGAACTTATTCCTATTTAATAATTAATTGTATGTAGTTATTTTAAGCAACTTAGATTTCTTTCAGGTTGTAATTACTGTAAGTATATAGTCTGGATATTCGCCTACTCTCACCTTAAAGACAAAATAAGTGGGTTTATTAAGCATAATCAACCATACCAGTTCCTATTTCCCATACCAGAGCATTTCTTATCCCATAACTAGTGATACTGAATTCAGAAGTGCAAAGTAGGGCCAGGAATTTAGCTCAGTGGTTCTGGCACCTGGCTGGCAAACCTAAAGTCCCGAATTCAAATCCCCAGTACCAAGAAGTGCAAAGTATCTAAATGAATGGAAATTTAAGATTAAAGGCTTTCATTTGCACCCCCTTTATATTCTCACCATTTGTAAGATATGTAAGATATAATGCTGTGGTGTAAAATCAGTACTACAGAACAAATGTGGACATAAAGACACCTACCATGGCGCTATACAAAATATATGTCTTGGGGGCTGGGGACCGTGCCAACCTTGGATGCTCAAGGGCCTGAGTTCGTATCCCCGGTACCACTATATATATGTGTGTGTGTGTGTGTATATATATACATATATATATATATACACACACACATACATATACATATTTATATGAATATATATCTTAAGTATATACATATATGTATATATATGAAATATATACGTGTGTGTGTATATATATGTCTTACAGAAACATTACAGATATTGCCATCTCTAGCCAGTGGACAGCTCTTTTCATCAAAGTGTTTCTCAAAAGTTGATTAGCATTATTGGCTTCATTCTTATGAAATTTAATTTTAAATAAAGTTTAAACTTCTTTTTTAAAGAAGTGTGTGTGCTTTAAGAGATTTAAACTGGGACTCAGTGGTTCTAGCTCCTGCCTAGCGAGTGCGAGGTCTCTGGTTCAATCCCTGGTAACCACATACAACAGTACAGGGGTGGTGACTCACCCCACCAGCAATCAGTACCACACACCACAGGTGCCAGGCGTGGTGGCTCACACCTGGAATCCCAGCACTCGGGAGGCAGAGACAGGAGGATTGTTGAGTTTGAGGCTTGCCTGGGCTACATAATGAGCTCAGGGCCAGCCTGAACTACAAAGCAAGACCCTGTCTCAAAAAAAAAAAGAGATTTAAACTGAAATGCTTATAGGAATCTCTTTTAAAGAAAAAGAAATACTTCCCTCACCCTCCAGTGAGATGCCTGTGAACATGGCTGGGAGCTCCAGAACACAACCCCTGTGCACAGTCCTCGCAGGTGCTGGCCGGAAGCAGTGTCACAGAGCACCCCAAGGCCCGCTACCTGCTGAGCTGCCTGGGTGGGGTCTCCTGGGAAGCTGACCTCACCAAGCCCACAGCACCTAGTTCTGTGTAGCACAGCTCCCGAGCCTGTTTGCACCCTGAGAATATTTCTGCATAAGCTCCATTGGTATCTTCCTTACACAGCTGTGTTCTCGCATCCCCACAGTTCTGAATGACATCATTATGACCATGTTCAACAGAAAGTTTATGGAGGAGTTGTTCAAACCCCAAGAGCTGTACTCCAAGAAGGCCCTGAGGACCGTCTACGACCGCCTGGCGCATGCTTCCATCATGAGACTGAACCAGGCCAGCATGGATAAGGTGAGCAGACAGCGGGCTGGGGTCACGAGGTGACCTATGCCACATTGCCTTGCAGGAAGTAGCTACCTGTAAATATTAGTAGTGGTCGCTGGGTTTTTGAGACAGGGTCTCGCTTTGTAGTTCAGGTTGGCCCTGAGCTCACTATGTAGCCCAGGCAAGCCTAGAACTCAGCAATCCTCCTGCCTCTGCCTCCCGAGTACTGGGATTCCAGGCATGAGCCACCACACCTGACCAGAATACTGATTTTCGTGTTGACCCCAAACATACACACACCTCAAAACTTGAGTTCTATCTCCTTCATAAATCTTAGCTCTGCAATGAGGGAACCAGGCACTCGTACATGGCTGTAATGCTAGCACTTTATAGGGCTGGGGCAGGAAGATCACTGTGAGTTTGAGGCCAGCCTGAGCTATATAGTGAGACTATCTCCAAAAAACAAAATTTAGTAGAACAAAAATAGTAGAACTTTGTGTATTTGGATACCCAGTCATCTCACTCCCCAGCAGCCCTGCCATGATGGGAAATTACATTTCATGGACGAGAAAACTCAGGCTCAGGGAAGTTAAGAAGCTTGGCCCGAGCTAGGGATGTAGATCAGTGTTACAGCACGTACTTGACGTGGGCAAGGCTCTGTCTGTATTTGGTCCCCCAGCACAGGAATGGAGGAGGGTGGGAGGAAGTCTTCACCAGAATCATATAAAAGGTCAGCAGCACAGAAGCACCTGAGCTCAGTTCCTTTCTCCAAGTCCAGCACCCAGGGCCCCCAGCTGCCAACATGTTTCCTATGTGTCCTGTCTGCCATCTAGGTAAACTGGTTTGTCCCGGCCTCCTCCTGTTTCTTAGCTTAATGACTTCTATTGCGCCCTTGTCCTCTCAGAAGTGCCCGGCTTGGGTGGTGACTGAGAGGGTCCTCTGTCGTGCCTCATCACCCCAGGGGTGATTTTCAGTCAGTTCTGGGCCGACTCCCTGCTAGATTCTGGCCTCAGCCTTTATGACCCTGTTTGCCCTCTCCATGTTGGGTTGGCAGCTCTATGATCTGATGACTATGGCTTTCAAATACCAAGTACTGCTGTGTCCCAGACCCAAGGATGTGCTGCTAGTTACTCTCAACCACTTAGATGCCATCAAGGGCTTCATCCAGGATGCCCCGACCATCCTCCATCAAGTGGATGCGACTTTCCAGCAGCTCACAGAGGTGAGAGTGTCGTCAGCCCGTCGCCTTTCAGCCCCATGTTTGGCCTTGTTCCTGTCAGAACAGGCGGATTCTGTGACAGGACAGGGAGGAACGCACCGCCTGGCCCCTCCCAGAACATCCCCAAACCCACCAGGGTCCGTTCTGTGGAGACAATGCCCTTGCCCTCCAGGGGCCCCTGCTGTCACTTTAGCCGCTAGAAAAGCGGTGAGACGGAGCAGAGGCACTTTCCCCTGCTTCTCTGGGAGGGAACATGGCTGACAGCCGCTGGGCCGGGGCTGTGGAGAGTGGAGGCGCACAGCGTCCCTGCGGCCCTCGTGTCCCGGCTCCGCCCCGAGCCGCCAGGCCCTATCCACCCTCACGACCCCTTCGCCCTCCTCTCTGCTCTGTGGCAGGTGTACGGGGCTCTCTCCGCAGGCGAGTTCCAGCTAATCCGCCAGACGCTCCTCCTCTTCTTCCAAGACCTGCACATCCGGGTGAGTGAGCCAGAACCGCTGCTTCTGCTGAGCCCGGGAGATGCGGTCGTCAGGGAGACAGGACTGCGGTCTCACCCTGTCACTGACATCCATGACAACACGGGTATTCGGGCTTCTCATCAAATTTAAAATCAATTTTAAAATATTGAAAATTCTGCATAGTATTATCAAAACCATGCATAGTTGCGCATATTTTATGGATGGTAGTAATACAAATAGCCATATTGATTTTTCAGTTCTGACAGAAGAAAATTAATTCTAATGAAAAGACTTGCCTAATAATAGTGCTGTAGCAAAATCATTAAAATGTATTAAACCACAAAATATATTAAGCTTTAATTGCTAAATGGGCAGCAGCGAAACATTGGAATCTTACCCAGAGAGAGAAGAATCGAATGTTCATGATAGGCTGCCGCTGATCTGTGACATCCAGACTGGTTTTCCTGCCTGCTGTGTAATGGTTTTTCTGCTTATCAGCAATTTGTGATTGCCTCTACATATTTTCTCTGTTTCCAAAAGAGCCTTGGTCATTTCTAGATTTGTGAACAAAACTAAATCAGGAAAACAGCTTTACTCTAATAACTGCTTGCATGCTATTGAACCAAAGCAAACACAAAACTGCTCATCTGATAGCCCCGCTCTCCGTGGTATCACTGAACAGCGTGCAATGTCCTTAACACAGACAGAGCCCCGACTTGAGCACCAAGGCTGGGCAGAGGCTGCACTAAGACAAAGTCCAGCCACGATCCTCAGCGGTTACTACAACCGTCTCAGTGCCAGCCCCCAGTGCCCACTAGCATTCTGCGAGAGCTGTGCCCTGAAGCCCAGGCTCCTCAGGCCACCGTCCCTCGCTCCCACCCATGCACCCTTCCACCATGGACTTCTTTCCTGTCCCTCCAATGTGTCACTTGCTAGGGGTCATCAGTCCTTCTTAGCCTCTTTCTAGAATACTCCCTGCACCTCTGCTCCATTTTCTGCTCTACTTGGAAATAGCTCATCCTTGGAAAAGTTAGTTTAGCAAATTTGTATGGACTTCCTACTGTATGACAGGTACTATTTATGTGTCTGAGACATAAATGATCAAAAGCAAGACCATGGCTTGCCGGAAGAGACTGGGAAGATAGTTATGTCTGCTCTTAGAGTGCTAATGCTTAGGGAGAAGGTAATATCAGGCCAAACCATAAAGGGCGAGGGGGAGGGGCTGTACATCAGAGGAGCACTGCCTAATAAAACTTGCTGTGCTCGTGGAGATGATCCTTATCTGTGCTGTTCAGTATAGGCCCCCCCCAGCACAAGTGGCTACTGGGCACTTGGACATGTGACTAAGGAGCTGAACTTCTAATTTTACTTAAATAACCACACTTGGTGAATAGCTACTGCTTTTGGTTCACCCATTGTTAGATGATGGAGTTAGAGTCAGGACAGCTTTGCAGGAAATATGACCAAAAAAGAGATCTCTGGGGCCCACACCTGTTATCCCAGCACTTGGAAGGCTGAGGCAGGAGGGTCACTGAGTTCGAGACCAGCCTGGGCTACATAGTGAGTTCAAGGCCAACCTGAACTATATAGTGAGACCCTGTCTGGAAACCACCCTTCCCCACACACACAGTAAAAAGTCTATGTCTAAGGAAACGTACCTAGAAAAATGATGCTAAATTCATTTTTTTTCCAGGTATCCATATTTCTAAAGGACAGAGTTCAGAATTCTAATGGTCGCTTTGTGTTGCCGGTGTCCGGCCCTGTTCCCTGGGAAACTGAAGTTCCTGGACTCATTAGGTGAGTTCTCAACCCTAATTATCCCAGCTCTGAGGGGACTGGAAAGCAGCACAGGGACCACCACGGAGCGCGCACAGCCCTGCCCAGCCCTCCTGGCTCTGCTCGCCTGGTCCTGTCTTCAGTAAAGCTCAGTTTAAGCAGGTCTGGGTCTAATGCTGGCTTTGCCACTTAGTGGAGTTGAAGGACATGCCCCATTCGCAGGTTCACTTCCCCTCTGCTGGGTGGTCCCAGGGGAGAGCGGGGCTCACGCAGCACTGGGCACATAGCACGCACTCCGCGAGCACTGTTCTTATGGCCACAGTCAGCATCTTTCTCTGGAAGGAGTGCACCAGTTCCTGCCTGTCCTATCTTACAAAGAACAGGGAAGTCTGAGGACCAACACGCTCAGAGTCCATTCCATGATGTAGCGCTTTGTATTTCAGAATATTCGACAAGAAAGGTGAAGAAGTGAAGACAATAGAATTCAAGCATGGTGGGAACTATGTCACTGCCCCCAAAGAAGGTTCTCTTGAACTGTATGGAGACCGGGTCTTGAAACTAGGAACTAACATGTAAGCAATTTCTCCCTCCCTGAAGGAAGGGAAGTCTCTTAATTAAAAAAACAAAACAAAAAAAACCTGACTTCTGCTATGAAACCCCTTGCTCACAGCGGCTGTCATTTCCCCTGAGCTTCCACAGTGCACGCAGAAAGGGTACCTCAGACCTCCAAACACAGGGCGACCCCACAGGTCCGCAAGAAAGTTAGATTCAAGCAGCTGTGGAAGGCCAGGTGTGGGGATGCACACTCATTATCTCAGCACTGGGGAAGCTGAGGCAGGGGGATCACAGGAAGTCTGAGGCCAGCCTGGGCTACACAGTGTGTTCAACGCCAGGCTGAACTACATAGTAAGACCTTGTCTCAAAAAAACAAAATAAACTGGGCCTGGGGATGTCGCTCTGTGGCACCTTATCTGCTTTGCAAGCACAAGGTCCTGCATTCAATCCCCAGTACTGGAAATAAATAAATAATAAACAACCATGGAAAAGCAGCAGCGAAAGCTTCTGTTGAAGTGGAAAGCCAGAGAAATACAGCCTCTGTGTCTTTTTAACACCCTGGGGGGGTTTTTTGTTTGTTTTTTTTTCTATACTGGGGATTGATCTCAGAACCTAGCACTTGTGAGGTAGGTGCTGTGCACTGCACTAACCCCCCAAGCCAGGTATATGTTACTCTTTTTTTTTTTTTTTTTTTTTTTTGCTGTACCAGGGATCAAACTCGGGCCCTTGTGCTTCCAAAGTAGGTGCGGTACCACTTGAGCTAAATCCCCTGTGTTACTCTTTACAAAGGGAGGCACTGAAGCTTAGCTCCCCCAGGTATTTTTCCTCTGGGAAGAAATAAAATATAAGCAGCTAACAGCTGTATCCCACACTCCCAGCACCTTTCTGGATACCACTTAATGTAACAGATACACAAGCCCTGAACGACCTTGACAAGTCTGAAGGAAGTCCGTGAAAAAAGCCCTAGAAAATGTCACCCTTTTCCTTTGACACCAGGTACAGCACAAATCGGCCTGTGGAAACACACATGTCTGAAGCTCCCAAGAATGCAGCCTCACGGACACAGGTGAGCTCTGCCCACCCAGGTCTGTGTTGCCATTTCCAAGGTACAGAAATCTGTGTGAGGGGAGGGTGGGGACTGCGGGCTACAGAGCTAACCCACCTGGCCCTCAGTGTGTGTGATCTTCTCTGCTCAGCCTCCTGGGTTTCTAATTGTAAGTTTTCATGAAACCTCCCAGTGATCTGACTAATTAGGTAATTTTCGGCTTGGCTTTGCCACCATAGTTAAGCAGGAACCACATATCAGGACATGGGAAACAACATGTCCCAGTATCATTAGGTACCATGATCGCTGAGTCTGGCACTCGTGTATGCTGACTGCTTTAAAGGGTCCCTATACAGTGGTATGGTGGCTAAGTTCCAAAGAGAGTTTTCATTTCTTCTAATCCCAGCTTTTTACATTTTATCTAACTAGACAAATCACGGAAAAGTCAGATGAACAAAAGTATTAAACTGCTTCTCTGGGCCAGGTACCCGGCATACAGCTGGCACAAATGTGGTCCCATCTTGAAGGGCTTGTAGTGCCCTGGAAAAAAAAAAAAAACACAATGGTAGAGATAACTAACTATAATGAAGTGGAAATTGAGCTCATGGAGTATGCTGTGCCAGGACACATGTTCCATCCAGTGTGGAAAGTGCTAAGGGGTGGGAAATACCGAGAAGGCTTTTCAGTCAGGCATTGTGGGTCACACCTGCAATCCCAGCACTTGGGAAGCTGAGGCAGGAGTGTTGCAGAGAGTTCAAGGGCAACCTGGGATACACGGTGAGCTATCTCCAAGGACAAACAAATGACAAAACAAGACTTTGGAGGATTTGTTACTGAAGTAGGGGTCTAGAGTGTGTTAAATAGTAAATAGCAGGGTCTGAGGTGTTGTCACGCAGCCCCTGTTCACAAAGTGAGCAAAAACAGGGCAAAAGAGCAGGGAAATCGTTTATCTACAGAGCTAGATCATCGTATAACTGAGGCAGGTGACAGATTCCACTAGGCAAGAACATGGGGCCAGATTGTGCAAGGAGGTGAGGGGTCTTAAACAACTTGACTGTGTTCTTTTGACTAAAAGTAGAGGTGTTCGTTTCAAGTAAGAGAGAAATGAGACAAGAACTGTGTGGTGATGGATGGCAGTGGTTTAGAGAAAGCCAGGTAGGAAGGTTCCGGGCCAAGTGGACTGAGGGGCATGTTCCTAGATGTCACCACTAGAGGGCAGGGCGAGCGCTTCCTCCAGTATGGTGCCCTTGGACCCAGAGACCTCACTGGGGATTCTGGTACCGCGGAGGGAACTGCACTGACCACAGAGGAAGTGCCCTGTTCTCTCTTCTGAGGAGGAGGAAGGTGGTCTGAGGAGAAGTGTGGTCCCCGGGCACCACACTCATCTTGAAACTATGAGTGTCTCCAGTTGGCTGTCCTGGTAGATTCCCTCTGCTGCTGACATGGGTTATTTTTCTTTAGGCTCAGCCTGTTTTCTATACTTTAGTTGAACCCAGAAATAATCAAAACAGTTGCTGTTGTGCCTTGTTTTATAAAGCCTCCCTGGATCTCAGGGGTCTTTGCAGGAAATGTGATCCTGTTAATGCGGCTACAGTTCATGCCCGTGTTCCTGCAGGAAAGCATTGCTCCAAACCCTCTTGCTAAAGAAGAGCTGAATTTTCTGGCCAGGCTAATGGGAGGAATGGAGATTAAGAAGCCCAGAGGCCCTGAACCAGGATTCCGGCTGAACCTCTTTACCACTGATGAAGAAGAAGAGTATGTTTCAGCACTGTTCTTTAAACCCTTCTGTAAAAAAAATCCTAAGTGTCGGGCCGGAGGGTTAGCTCAGTGGTTCCGGCGCCTGCCTCGCAAGCGCAAGGTCCTGAGTTCGATCCCCGGTAACCACATATAATGCTGGGCTTGGGGACACGCCCACCAACAATCAACACTGCATACCACAATGCCGGACGTGGTGGCTCACGCCTGTAATCCCAGCACTTGGGAGGCAGAGACAGGAGGATTGCTGAGTTCGCGGCGCTTGCCTGGGCACCATAGTGAGCTCAGGGCCAGCCTGAACTATAAAACGAGACCCTGTCTCAAAAAAAAAAAAAAATCCTAAGTGTCCTAACATAATGATTAGAAACCAGTAACATATAAATACAGAAGATCACAAGTGAAGTGTCAACAAATTCAATATACTCGTTAAAGAGTCCTCTCAGGGGGCCAGAGATTTAGCTCAGTAGTTCTGGCACCTGCCTTGCAAGCACAAGGTCCTGAGTTCGATCCGGTAACCACATACAATGCGGGGTGTGGTGACTCACGCCCACCAACAATCAATACCACATACCACAGTGCCGGGCGTGGTGGCTCACTCCTGTAATCCCACTCGCTAGGCAGGGACAGGAGGATTGCTGAGTTCCAGGCTTGCCTGGGCTACATAGTGAGCTCAGGGCCAGCCTGAACTACAGAGTGAAACCCTGTCTCCAAAAAAAAAAAAAAAAAAAAAAAAGAGTCTCCTGAGGTCAGATGGCTTGAATCCTCTGAAGCCATTCAAAAGGAGTGCTAGTCAGGTATGGTGGCACACTCCTGTAATCCCAGCACTCCAGGAGGCTGAAGCAGGAGGATCCCTAGGTGAAGCCCACTCTAGACAATTTAGCAAGAGACCATCTTACAGTAAAAACTAAAAAAAGTCTGGGATGGAGCTCAGAGTGTAGGCCCTAGATTTAATACTGTGCACTATTTTTTAAAAAACCAGAAGGAAGGTACAATTTGATGTCTTCAAGGTTAGACAGCCTCACCAAAAACCAATAGCAGTAGTAATTCACCAAGATTTATAGTGTTTTATAGTTTATAAAGCACTTTTTTTTTTAAAAGTTTTTGTGAGACAGGGTCTCACTCTGTGGTTCAGGCTGGCCTTGAACTCACTGTGTAGCCCAGACTAGCCTTGAACTCAGCAATCCTCTTGCCTCTGCCTCCCGAGTACTGAGGTGACAGGTCTGAGCCACCATGCCCAGCATTGTGGTATGTGGTACCAAGGATCAAACTCAGGGCCTTGCACTTGCCAGGCAGACACCGAAACCACTGAGCAAAATCCCTGGCCCTATAAAGTGTGTGTGCGCGTGTGTGTGTGTGTCTGTGGTGTGTGGTGCTAGGGATGGAACCCAAGTGCTCTACCAATGAACTACATCCCAGCCCCCAGGTACTTTTTTTGCTTATTTAGTTATTTGAGACAAGGTTTCACTGTGTAGTCCAGGTTGGTCTTAAACTCACTATATAACCCAGGCTGTCCTCAAAAGTACAGAAATTCTCCTGCCTCAGCCTCTCCACGTATTGGGATTACAGGTGTACCCTACCATGCCTGGCCCCCTGACATACTTTTGCATGCCTTATCTCATGCAGTTCTCCTCACACCCAAGTATTTGAAATAGAAGTTGCCTTCTGTTCCCCCATTTATTAAAGGAAGTTCTGCCACTTGCTTCTGTGTGGCAAGCACTCTGCTAAGTGCCAGGGACAGAAAGCTGGAGTGTAAGACCCTACGCCTGCCCTTACTACACTCGCAGCATAACAGGAGAATAGAGGCCAGAAGTCATTCCAGTGCCATTTCATGAACACTCTAAGTTGGCACCAGCCAGGTTCAGGAGTTGGCATGTGATCTGAATCTCAGTTTGCCAAGGAGGGGAGGGGGAAAACATTCCCAGCAGAGTTCAGGGCATGCAGAGACCCAAAGACAGAGAAAGACTTGACTTTCTAGAGTGTAGGGAGCACGAGCTGGAGATGGAGTATAAAGGTGAAGGGAAACAGCATAATGAGGCAGAAAACACGGGCTGGCAAAGTATGAAGAGGCGGCAGCTTGCCCTGCTCTGAAGGAGAAAACCTTGACCTTGAACCCATTTCTTTTTTTTCTTGAATCCATTTCTTTACCATCTCATTCAGACATGCGGCACTCTCCAGGCCAGAAGAATTATCCTACAAAGTTATCAACATACAAGCTACACAGGTGCGTTTTGATCTCAGTCTAATCGTATTCTTCTTGTCATCTTGTAATAACCTTGAACTTCATGGACCCCCATTCTCTCTAGTCAGATTGTAACTACTGTCCCTCTTCTGACAAACAGATGGGCAACTGAAATACATGCCCATGGTTGGGCCCAAAAGATGCAGTGCCAAGTACCCAAAGTGGCAACCCTCTGACGTGTCCCCTTCATCTCTCCCCGTCTGGTTTCTCTGACAGGACCAACAGCGGAATGAAGAGCTGGCTCGGATCATGGGAGAGCTTGAGATCACAGAGCAGCCAAAGCAGAGCACCAGCAAAGGGGACGACCTGCTCGCCATGATGGATGAGCTGTAGCTGTGCAGCCTGGGCACAGCCCTGCCCACCTCCCTGAGGATGGAAGGCGCCGAGGTCCAAAATGATGCTGCTAGTTTTTCACCGAACAAGGCCATTACTTCTAGTTCCTGCTTATATTGTAACAAACTGTGCAGTCTTGGTCAGAGAGCACTCTTCCTGAAGGCACGCACACCCACCCACCCACGCACACGTGTGTTTTCAGCAAAATACATTCTGACTCTCAAAGGGGAGTTCTCTCTTTTAGTCCTAAGTCTATGGCAACCGTGCAAAGCCTCTTAGGCCCCAGAGCAATCAAGGAGACATTTCCATCATCCTTTTCGGGTTTGCTGCCTTACCTTGCTGCAGGCACCTCCCCTCACAGAGGCCTGGAAGTCATGCCTAAAGTGTCCGTTTTCTGGGATGTTCTCTGCCTTGTGGGGAAGTGTGACCTGAGAAGGCAGCGGCTCCGAACTGTCAGGGCCCAGATTAGATGACCCTTCTCCCTTTGGCACGGAAGAACTATCACGTCCCAGGCAGAGGCAGACAGTAAGCCAGGCCGTGGCAAGGCACACAGGGGATGTATTTGGCTGCACACATGCCCCTCTGCGCAGATGGGTCATCCTTGGCTATGTCATGTCTCTGCCTTCCAAAGACACCATCCCGATGTGCTGTGACACTCGTCTCCTGGGCCTCCCCATCGGTCACGTGGCAGAGCCTTAGGTTGGGTGTGTGGGAGGCACGGGTGGATGGCCCTTCCTCTCCCTCGTGCCAACAGAGCCACTTCCATTTGGACCCACAGGCGCCCTCTCAGGCCAGGGCTGCCGCAGGGATTCAGGAAAGAGCAGCAGCCTGGGACCACGAGCTCCCTCCCAGGACCGAGGAGCGAGTGGGCACGGAGCCGGCACCACCCAGGGCCGGGTCCCACGGCAGGACTGTCTGGAAAGACAGCGGTGGTGGAGAAACTCAGCTGAGCAGGTTGTCCCAGAGGCGGGGCCTGCTGCCGTGACCCCTGTGGCCCCCACATCCTGAGAAGTGTAGGGACAAGCATATTCCTGGGATGTGAGGCCAGGGACGCCATCCTAGGGTTTGCATACACAAAAGTAAATTGCTAGATAAATTTAGTTTGCTTCAGACACCTTAAAAGTTACTCCTGCTGGCTAGATTTGAGGGTGTACCTCCATAATCCCCGCACTCTGGGAGACTGAGGCAAGAAGATGGCAAGTTCAAGCCCAGCCTGGGTAAGTAAGCAACTTAACAAGACTCTGTCTCAAAAGTAAAAACTGAAGAAAAAAGGCTGGGGATGTACTTTAGCCCAAAGGGCTAGTACTGTTTAAAGAAAAAAAAAAAAAAAGACTAATTAAAAATAAATAAAAATTAAAGTTGCGCTTCCTTACCTATAAAGACACCTGCCCTTCCCACGGAACAGTCCTGTAGGAAGAGGAGGCCCCTCACCTTAGAATGGTTGCCGCACATGGACTAAGGGTCTTCTGTCGAGTCTCCTATACATAATCTGGCCCCTGGCCTGACCCGACAGGGAGCAGGAGAAGGGGAAGCTTCTTTCCTCCACTCAGGCTCCCTGACTCTGTCACAAGCACGAGCTTCCCTGGCTGGGCCTAGAGAATGGGCCACCAGGTGCCAGGAAGCAGCAGCCTCCTACCTCCACCAGCACGATGCTGGTGACTTCCAACATGACTGTCCTCTGGCAAAATAAACAAGATACAGATCTGTGCGATGAAGCAAGCTTGGAGTTTCATGTCTCGAGACTTGCACAATATTGAGAAAAACAAGTTTACTTGTATGATGCCTGAGAGCATCCAGAGAAGGCATGGGAGGCAGGAAGAAGCAACACACACACACACACACACACACACAGCAGAAAAATGTAAGGGGCTGCAGAGTGCAGGTTGTTGCAAAGCACTTGCTTAGCATGTATGAGGCCCTGCGTTCCGTTCCCTAACAAGGCAAAAATAAAAGCAGGGATTCCTCTACCTCAAAGGTGGGCTCAGCACTAACAACTCACCAGTGTTCATTTTTAAATCAGGCCAAAAGAGTACACGGGTCTCATTCAACAAATACCCAGTGCACAGCGGGAGGGCCTAGGATCTGGGCACCATGTCCTGTCCCATCCCTGCCCAATTCACCGTGTTACCTTGGGCCAGTTACCTCACCAAGCCTCAGTCTCCCGAGCCATGACATGACAGAGAAAAACCCAATTCGGTGACTCCAGCCCCACTGGCCCAGGAGAGGTTGTAGAGGGACTGGGCCCATGCTGCCCCATCCTGAGCTCCAGGGACCAGTCACCCCCTTCAGCTCTTGTGACCATGACTTCTTTGCAAGCAAGTTATAAACCCTTCCTTCCTTCCTTCCTTCCTTCCTTCCTTCCTTCCTTCCTTCCTTCCTTCCTTCCTTCCTTCTTCCTTCCTTTCTTTTTCTTTCTTTCTTTCTTCTGAGACAAAGTCTCCCTTTGTAGTTCAGGCTGGCCCTGAGCTCACTATGGAGCCCAGGCAAGCCTCAAACTCAGCAATCCTCCTGCCTCTGCCTCCCGAGTGCTGGGTTTACAGGCATGAGCCACCACGCCTGGCATTGTGGTATGGGATACTGACTGCTGGTGGGCCTGAGTCACCATGTCCCATATTGTTGTATGTGGTTACCAGTGAATGAACCCGGGACCTTACACTTGCTAGGCAGGCACCAGAACCACTGACCTAGATCTCTGGCCAGAAATGCAAATTTTTAGAACATACGTATATAGATTTAGCATAACCTCAAATCTCTTTGTGTCTTTGTTTCTTTGATTGGTTGCATTTTTCATTTTTATTTTTGTTTTGGGGGGGCCTGAAGGGATTTAAGACAGGATCTTACTATGTAGTTCAGGCTGGCCCTGAACTTGCTATGTAGCCCAGGCTGACCTCAAACTCACAACAATCCTCCTGAGTGCTGGGATTGCAGGCAAGGGCCACCACACCCGGTTTGTTTTTGTTGTTTTGAGATACGGTTTCATTGTATAGTTCAACCTGCTCTCAAATTCAATATGTAGCCAAGGCTAGTCTCAAACTCATGGCAATTCTCCCACTTCAACCTCTCCAGGACTGGGATTACAGGTATGCACCACTGCGCCCAGTTTATAATCTAGGATTTTAGTGACTCAATGCCTAAAAACTAAACTGGACATGATGGCTAAACTGGACGTGGTGGCATGGGTCTGTAACCTCTGAGGCTTGAAGCTTGAAGTAAAAGAACAGTGAGTTCTAGGCCAGCCTGCAAAACTTTTCTGTCTCAAGAAAGGGAAAAAAAATCTGAAATGAATCTAACCTTTCCCTGCCTCTGCTTCCCTTTAAATTGTCCCCTGGATTCCTTCTGAGCAGCCAAACTCCTGGACAGCAGCGGCAGAGGAGTTACAGGAAGAAGCTGGAGGGCGGAAGTGTAGCCTGAGGTGTGATGCAGAGGAAACACTCTGGTGGAAACTCCCTCTTTTCAAGTGAAACTGCCAGAGTGCATTGCAAAGGCCCCTGGGAATTATCTGGGATTCTGCGATCACTTTAATGTTCTCTACCGCCACCTCCTTGCCCTTGTGACTATCTGGGCTCCCGACTGATGGTGCCTGGGCTGACAGAAGCAATGTGACCTCTCTTATTAGTTTACCAGGGTGGCACAAAGCCCCAAAGGCACTTACAGGCCATGAGGACGGTCCCTGCTGAGCAAGGGCAGAGCCCAGGCCCAGGCGCTGGGTCTGCACTCTCACCTCAGGGCTCCGTGCCATCACTGTCTGCACAGGACCCCACTTCCCTGTGAGAGGTAGAAGCCGGCAGGCTTTCCAGGGCAGGCGTGATGCCACTCAGGCCACGTGGGTTTCCCGGACATCTTAAGGCCTCTCCACTGCGTGTGCAGTGCACAGGCAGGCGTGCTTGCTTTACATGCTCTCTCTGTCTCTCCTCTCCCTGTCCTCCCCTGGCTGCGTGGCCCTCTTTCTGTGGCTGCCGTGTTTGGGATCGGATGCCGACGGTCTCCTCCTCCTGTGTGAGCCTCTGCGGCTGCTCCCGGACAGTGTCTCACCATCCTAGCTGGTCCCCCGCTTGCTCCCACACTGGCCACCTCCTCCCTGCACACCTCCACTCCCCTTTCGGAAAGCTCTCAGCCCTGCTAACCACTCTTTTCTTCCAAAAATCTCCTCACATTCCTTTCTGACCACACCTCCTCTCTCTCTCTCTCTCTCCCTCCATGCCTTCTGTTGAAGGCCCTCAAGGAAGAGACAGTTCCATGCCTCCTTTCACAAGTGGGAAGCAAGGGCCCGCAGGCCTAGCGCAGTAGCAGTGCATGTACTTAGCTCCCTGGCTTCCACCCCCAGCACCAAAGCAAAAGTCAAGTTGCCCAGGTTAATCGCCAAAGGATCTGTATTTCACTCCTGGCCCATTTTCCCATTCTTTACCCTTATCTCTAGCACCCTCTCCTTATTCCTAATTCTGGCCCCAGTGCCAATCCAAGGGCACGGCCTGGGTTCATTCTTTTGCAGACTGTTTTCCAGCAGGATTCCCCACAGCTGTGCCCTTCCACTGTTACCCCTGTTCTCTTTACATTCTCCCGCCTATACTGCATCCTGATTCACCTGGAGTTCCTCATCACCTCATACCACAGAGTCTAATGCTGAAGTCACGTGTATTTCATATATTTACCTCCCTTTGAAAAGGCGCGAAGAAGCCAAAAGTGGTGGTGTGCCCTTGCAACCCCCAAACTTGAGAGGCTGAGGCAGGAAGATCGTGGGAGCCTCAGAGTTTCAGGCCAACCTGGACAACTTAGTGATTGAGAGCCTATCTCAAAAAAGAAATGGGGGGGGGGGGGGCCGGCGGGTTAGCTCAGTGGTTCCAGCACCTGCCTCACAAGCGCAACTTCTCGAGTTCGATCCCCAGTGACCACATACAATGCTGGGCGTGGAGACTCACACCCACCAGCAATCAATACCACATATCATATACCACAGTGCCGGGCATGGTGGCTCATGCCTGTAATCCCAGCACTCGGGAGGCAGAGACAGGAGGATCGCTGAGTTCAAGGCTTGCCTGGACTACATAGTGAGCTCAGAGCCAGCCTGAACTACAAAGCGAGACCCTGTCTCAAAAAAAAAAAAAAAGAAATGGGTTGGCTACCATGCATGAGTGCGCTTGGTCCCCACATCATGTTTCTCAGACTCCGTGTGTACTTTCACTTTTGATTTAACCTCTTTTTATTTGGCCCAAGTCACTCTGTGGTGCTGGTTTCTCCTATGGCTGTTCCCCTCACACTTTTCAAATGAACTCTTTTGGCACCATTAAAACATGAGGGGTGGGCCAGAGATTTTGCTCAGTGGTTCCGGTGCCTGCCTCACAAGCACAAGGTCCTGAGTTCAATCCCAGTAACCACATACAATGTTGGGTGTGGTGACTCACATCCACCAGCAATCAATACCACATACCACAGTGCCGGGCGTGGTAGCTCACCCAGCACTCGGGAGGCAGAGGCAGGAGGATTGCTGAGTTCCAGGCTTGCCTGGGCTACATAGTGAGCTGAGGGCCAGCCTGAACTACAAAGTGAAACCCTGTCTCAAAAAAAAAAAAAAAAAAAAAAAACATGAGGGGTTAAGAAAATGAAACAAGTCGTAGTATAGATCTGTGCCCCCTCCCCAAGATGACTGTAAACTGCATGTGCTGCAAAGATGTACTAATAAAATGTTTTAAGTTTTTTAAAGAAGAAAAAAGCAAAAAGGAAAGGGGAAAGGGGAAAGGAGAAAGGAAAGGAAAGAGGAAAGAGGAAAGGAAAAAGGAAAGGAAAGGAAAGGAAAAAGGAAAGAAATTCTAGCCATTTGAATAAAAATGGAGCCAAATAACATGCCATATATATATAATCCCAGCTACTCAGGAAGCTGAGGCAGGGAGTACAAGTTCCAGGCCAGTCTGGACAACTTAGCAAGACCTTGTCTCTTTTGCATTTGTTGTTTTGTTTGGTTTGGCTTAGTTTTTCGTGTTTTGTTTTTCTGTTTTATTTTGAGACAGGGTCTTACTATGTAGTTGAGGCTAGACTTGAACTCAGTATGTGGCACAGGCTGGCCTCAAACTTACAGCAGTCCTCCTGCCACAGCCTCCCAACTACTAGGATTATGGACATGCACCACTCCACACACGTGACACTGTTTGTTGTTGTTTTTGTTGTCTTGAGACAAAGTCTCACTATGTAGGTCAGGGTGTCCTTATGCTCACTATATAACATAGGCTGGCCTAAAATTCACAGCGGTCCTCCTGCCATAGCTTTCCAACTGCTAGGATTACAGCATGCACTACCATCCCTAAGATCTTGTCTTTAAATTAAAAACAAATAAATAGAACAGAATGGGGTGTGGTAGAACTACTACCTGCCTTGCAACAAGTGGAAAACCCTGGGTTCACACCCCAGTAGTGGGAAGGGAGGAGAGAAAAAATTTACTGGCAGGGTTTCAAGCAACTTGAAGAGTTTTTTGGAAGACTAGAGACCCTCAGAAAGGAACCAAGGAAGGGTAGGCAGTAAAGATCCCATCACCGGAATCGTGCACCCAGTTACACAGATGCCAGGACAGTCAAAACAGACCCTGCTGGTCTGTGCCACTTGCTGTAGATTTAAAGATTGGTAATGCCCACGTTTAGGTATAAGCCCATCCCACAGCTCACACGGTTCAAAGACAGTATCTTGCCTTTACATCATCTGTTGTGGGAAGTGGAACCTCACCTCCCACTAAAGTTCACACACACTTAAGGAATCCCAAGCTCAGTGGGAGCATATGGAGCCCGGAGAAGCCCCTGGCAAGCTTCTAACCCACCCCTCTAGATACCCAGTGTCAACATTTAGATCATCAGTTCTTCTTCCTTCCACCCACATTCCAGATGCAGTCAGCTTCCAAGAATTCTGATTGCACTTTGCAAGGCCTTGAATGGTTATTCCTCCCTTCCATTCCCACTGTCACCACCTTCCTTTTGATTCCTACCACCGTCTCACCACACTCATAAAACTAGTGTTCTTCATTCAATTGCGGTTTATGGTATGAACCATGTCCCGACAACAGAACACTAGTAAGGAGAGTAAGATTTACATAAAAATCATGGTGAAGGGCCGGAGGGTTAGCTCAGTGGTTCCGGCGCCTGCTTCGCAAGCGCAAGGTCCTGAGTTCGATCCCCGGTAACCACATATAATGTTGGGCGTGGAGATACGCCCACCAGCAATCACCACCGCATACCACAATGCTGGATGTGGTGGCTCACATCTGTCATCCCAGCACTCGGGAGGCAGAGACAGGAGGATTGCTGAGTTCGCGGCGGCTTGCCTGGGCACCATAGTGAGCGCAGGGCCAGCCTGAACTACAAAGTGAGACCCTGTCTCAAAAAGCAAAAAAAAAAAAAAAATCATGGTGAATTGGGGCCGGAGGGTTAGCTCAGTGGTTCCAGTGACTGCCTCGCAAGCGCAAGGTCCTGAGTTCAATCCCTGGTAACCACATACAATGCTGGGCGTGGAGACTCTCGCCCACCAACAATCAATACCGCATACCACAGTGCCGGACATGGTGGCTCACGCCTGTAATCCCAGCACTTGGGAAGCAGAGGCAGGAGGATTGCTGAGTTTGAGGCTTGCCTGGGCTACATAGTGAGCTCAGAGCCAGCCTAAACTACAAAGCGAGACCCTGTCTCAAAAAAAAAAAAAAAAAAAAAAGATCATGGTGAATCTACAAGCAATGACTAAACAAAAAGAGACACTAGCATCATTCCACCTGCAGTGACCTCTGACTCCAGAAAGATGGAGCCATTAAACTGGGCTTCCCAGGAGAAATTGAATCTAACATCCAAGGATAAACAAGGGAGGAGCCCAGAGAGAAGATGCAGGATAGCAAAGGAAGAGTGGGTGTAGAGTAATCTGAAAACTGCACATTGTTAGGTGTGTGGATTCCTGGGCTCTACCTCAGAGCTGAATGTCTAGAGTTTAAAGGCTGGGGATTTAGTTTAAGTGGTACCACACCTAGTTTGGAAGAACAAGGGCCTGAGTTCGAACCCTGGCTCTATAAAAGGAAAAGCATTTTAGATCATGTTGAGACAAATTTTTCCCAGGCCATACTTTATGATACACTGACTGAAGTTTGGATAGAAAACCTGAGAAGCTTCAGCTGGAAGGCAGATGGGAATCAAATCATGGAA
This sequence comes from Thryonomys swinderianus, assembly GCA_004025085.1. Taxonomy (NCBI): domain Eukaryota; kingdom Metazoa; phylum Chordata; class Mammalia; order Rodentia; family Thryonomyidae; genus Thryonomys; species Thryonomys swinderianus. Next base: position 38,840 of record PVIC010001934.1, read on the forward strand.
GGACTTAAATGTCCTCAATGGAGCCTTTATTCTACTAGTTAATTGAAAGTGTTCCTAGCATTTAAGTGATAAGATCATTTAGCAGGTAAATGATAAGATCAGAACTGTACTTTGAGTCTGCTGGCAAAGAATTGTAAGACTCAAAGACCATGAGATACTTTTTATAAGGAATTAAATGAGAGAAAGGTGATCTCAAATAGGATGAAGGGAGTCAAACAAGAAAGGTAAAAGTTGGGGGTGGTCGAGCACATCTGTAATCCCAGCACCTTGGGTAGCTGAGGCAGGAGGACCCCAAGATTGAGTCTTGTCTCCACAATTTAAACTTAGCAAGACCCTGTCTCAAAATAAAACATAAATTTAAAAATGGGCTGAGGGGGCCAGAGATTTAGCATAGTGGTTCCGGCACCTACCTAGCAAAAGCAAGGTCTCTGGTTCGATCCCGGTAATCACATACAATACTGGGCGTGGTGACTCACACTCACTGGCAATCAGCACCACCTACCACAGTGCCCAGCGTGGTGGCTCACACATGTAATCCCAGCACTCAGGAGGCAGAGGCAGGAGAATTGCTGAGTTCGAGGCTAGCCTGGGCTGCATAGTGAACTCACAGCCAGCCTGAACTACAGACCCTGTCTCAAAAAAAGAAAAAGAAAAGGCCTGAGGGAGTAGCTCCATGCAAAGGCCCCATGTTCAATCTCTACTACTACAAAAGAAAAGAAATGATATTAAAAAAAAGAAAGAAAAGAAATGATAGAAAGTTGTCAAGGTTACTCAAGGTACCCAACTTTAGAGAGTTGAAAAATAGTAGTAGCAACCACAGAAATGAAAAAATTTAGAGGAGTAAGAGCCTTGGGAGGGACTTGATGAATATGTTCAATTTCAAGCACCTGTAAGACAAGACAATAGGCACTAGACACTTAATAAAACATTTGTACAGCAATCTGGATTGGACACATAGACAGAGGATTCAAGAAGATAGGGGATCCCCGAAGATAGCATGGAGACAGATATTGAAATCAGAAGAAAAACTAATAGAATCTGTAGCTTCACTTGCTTTATCACCAATTTTCAAGGTCACATAACTAAGCAATGTACTCTCAACACTGTCACAGGTAACACCTCTGACACACCTCTCTGGTCCTGAAGATAACAGTTCCCTAAATTGTCTTGCAGAAACTTGGAGTTAGCTCAAATCAGCTGAAACCACTGACCCTTACCTCAGGCCTGTGTGTCTGATGAGTGCTGTTTTGACGTCAGAGGGCCCAGAGCACCTCAGAGTGCACTAATGCCACCATTTTCTGAACATGCATCCTGTAAAAAGTAGTTTGATTAGGCACATACAGATCACTAGATTCTTCACCTTTTCCTTACTTCCAATCAACTTTCTTCATGCCTTAGATCAACTTGTTTTTTCTTCAGCTGTTGCAATTTTGTGTTGTTGTTTGACCACTGAAGACTGAACCTAAGGACTTCACACTGAACTACAACCCTGATTCTTTTTTTTTTTTTTTTTTTTTTTTTTGAGACAAGGTCTTGCTAAGTCACTAAACTGCCAAAAGGGGCTGAGGATTTAGCTCAAGTGGTACCGTGCCTACCTTGGAAGCAGAAGGACCCGAGTTCGATCCCCAGTACCGCCCCCCCAAAAAAAGAAAAAATTTAAATCGCCAGGAGTTGACCTCAACCTCCCAGAGAACTGGTATTATAGGCATGTGCCACTATGCTTGGCTAATTGTGCTTTTTTCCTGGCACTAGGAATCAAACTCAAGACCTTGGGCTGGCCCAGGAGGTGCAGTTTTACTGAACTACACCACCAACCCCATGCCTGGCTAATTTTTTAAAATTTTTTAAAAGGGTAGGGATGTATCTCAGTGGTAGAGTGCTTCCCTCGCATGTGGGAGACTCTGGCTACAATCCTGCCTCTGGAGAAAGAAGGGAGGGAGAGCAGGAAAGAGGGAAAGACTCTCCTTTGACAGTCAGTCCTGGTATTAATTAGGAAACCAACAAGAAGCGTAATTAATTTGCATTAAGTCATACAGTCACTGAAGGGCAGATTTAAAGCCACTTGTAACCATGAAAATCAAACCCTTCACCTTGACTCCTTGATACACTGCTCTCCGCAGTCTTACTAGCCTTTGTTGGTCCCACTGTCAAGGTCATTTCTGCAAGCTCCTCTGTAAAAATCCTGCCCTCTAATTGCAACTGCTTTCCTGATTTAGGCCTAGCTTCAGGTCCCTCATTTCACCTCAAATATAACCTCGGAGCACCCCTAATCTTCTATTAAAAGTTTACCCAGCCATTATGACATCACACTATTTTAAGCTGTTAAACATTTGTCCTATTTCCCAAGTTTTTCTCTCTCGCGCAGTGCCACCAGCACCTGCTCAACTCCGAGCCTAGGAAGGTGCTGGACTCCTGAGGACTCTTCTTATGAACATGCGCCAAAGCGAGGCGGAGGCGTGGCCCAGCGGCGCGCGACTTCCTGGAGCTTGTAGTCCGCACCGCGCGCCTGACGCTCTGCGTGCTCTTAGAGGGCAGCCTCCTGGGAGTTGTAGTCTCCAGCCAGCCCCCGGGACGACGCGGCCCGGCTCACCGACGCGTTTAGCGCTAAGATTCCAGATGGCCGGCGTTGCTATGGCTTCTCAGCGAGGAGGTGGCCGCGGGACGCAACCCAGCTAGGAGCGAGCTGTCTTCGGCGGGATCACAGGCGCGGGAAGCAAAGGAATCCGGCGTGGTGGGTCTGGATCGGCAGATCGCGGAGAGCCCAAGAGGCATCTTTCTCCTCCATTTGTAGAGTGGCTCCTATGCGCACACCCATTCCTGCTGCTCCGCGCGCAGAGGGGCCCCGGCATCCCCATCTTACCGGTGGGGCTATGTGTGCGAAGAACCCATTGGCTGGTTGAAGTTCTCCCACCTAGGAAATACCTAAACCTGAACCAGAGCCCAGGCCCGTCTCGAGCTCAGTCACTGTGCGGGCCCAGGCTTTTGCTAGATCAGTCTCAGGCTGAAGGCTGAATGAGGGAGGGAGGGGTCGATGGAGCCTTCCTGGGACCCAGCTGGCTCTCCCTCACAGTGGTGCTATTTGTAACGCCATCGCGCTGAGCCTTGTTGAGATTCTTAAGGAGAGAACGTACCACCACCTTCCACTCAGGCTCTGGAAATAAGATATGGATGAGACGGTTATGAGTCAAGTATCAAGGCATATTGAAAACAAAGAAAAGTGCCCTTGCTGTAAGGTTCTGGTGGTCCTTATTTAGCCTATAGTTTAACAAATGAAATAGTTTCAGAGACCATAACTGTCTGCAGAGTGAGGTGTACACTGGGGATTCCAACTCGGGTTTTCAGTTCCTCTACCTTCAAAACCTGTGTACTGTACTTTATACACTCCCTTTTTTTTCAGTTACCTAAATTTTTACTTACGTGTTCTGTAGTGTAGGCCAATCTCAGTGTGGGTTCCTTGGCAACAGCATCAGCTTCATCTGGTCACCTGTGTCCTTTACACCTTCCTGGGCCCAGCTCAGACCCACTGAGTCAGGAACTGGGGATGGGCCCAGCAGCCTGTGATTAACAAGCCCTCTAGGTGACTCTAATGCATGCTAACCTTTGGAATTGGTGTCAACCAATTATTCACTTTCTGTTTTGTTTTGCAGAACTGAGGTTTGAACACAGGGCCTTCACTCTGAGCTACATCCCCAGTCTTATTTGCTCTCCAAAAAGGTTAATTTTTTTAATTTTAATTTTTATTAGTACATCTTTGTAGTACATAATAATTACACATTGGCACATGAATATGACAGGTCTTAATTGTTTTTACTTCTCCTTTAACCCCCTTGCCCTATAATTTTTATTTTTTGTGAAAGGGTCTCACTAAATAGTTAAGTTACCTCCTTGCTCAAATGTTTGATCCTCCTGCCTCAGCCTCCCAAAGTATTGCAATTATAGGCATGTACCATCACATTGCCTGATTTCCTTTAACATGTATCTAATTCACACAGAAGACAGATTCTGTTTCAGCAGGTCTAGGGAGAGATCCATTTTTTTTTTTTTTTTTTTTTTGAGACAGGTTTCACTCTATAGTACAGGCTGGCCTTGAACTCACTATGTAGCTCAGGATGGCTTCCAATGCATGACAATCCTCCTGCCTCAGTTTCCTGAGTGCTGGAACTACGAGAGTGTACATCAGGCCCAGGAAGAACCTACCTTTTGTAATTGTTAGCAATTGCCCTGGGGATGCCACCCTACAGAGCATATTTTGAGTAGCAAGGATATAAATTACTTTAGGGAAATGATTATCAGGATTGTCAGCACATTAGAATTACCTGGGGAGCTTTCAAATGTAGGGTGCCTGGGCCTCACCCCCTAAGCAAATAAATCAGAATTGGAGGTGTGGAAGCCAAGTAAAAATTCCCAGAGTTGGTCAGGCATGGTGCCACATCCCAGTCAGTACTCGGGAGGCAGAGGTAGGAGGACTGCAGGAGTTAGAGACCAGCCTGGGATACATACAAAGACCCTGTCTTGAAAACACAAAACAGAACAAAATTTCATGAGGTGATTTTAATGTACCATAAAGGTTCAGAACCACTGGTCTGGCATTTGGGGTTAGAGGGCTATGGATTTGAATCCTGGCACCTACATTTAGCAGTTATCTGATCTTAGGCAAGTTGTAAAAATAATTTGGTCTCTCCTTGCCATAATTTCCCCATCTATAAAATGGGTACAAGTAGCCTTTAGCTTCCAAAGTGACCTGAGAATATTACAAGATGTGTGTAGGAAACCTGTTACCTCAGAGGCAAAATCTGGGATGTTGATCAGGTTTGGTGCTGGGGATTTTGCGAAGCTGGTGAGGGTAAGTTGCCAGCACAGCCCCCAGCCCGCTCTAGCCCTCACGTGTGTGCTTCTGCCCACAGAGAGCAGCCAGCCGGTGCGGCAGCATGGCAGTGAGCCACTCAGTGAAGGAGCGGACCATCTCCGAGAACAGCCTGATCATCCTGTTGCAGGGTCTTCAGGGGCAGGTGACCACCGTGGACCTACGGGATGAGAGTGTGGCCCACGGACGCATTGACAACGTCGATGCTTTCATGAACATCCGCCTGGCCAAGGTCACCTACACGGACCGTTGGGGGCATCAGGTTGAGCTGGATGACCTCTTCGTAACAGGCCGAAACGTGCGCTACGTCCACATCCCGGATGATGTGAACATCACCGCCACCATCGAGCAGCAGTTACAGATCATCCACCGGGTACGCAACTTTGGCAGCAAGGGCCAAGGCCGGAGGGAGTTTCCCACCAAAAAGTATAAGTGAGGCTGTCGCCTCAGCAAGTTCAGGTTCCAACTGAGGTTCCTCCCGTGTTCTGAGCCGACTCCTGCTGTCCTCCCTGACTGGAACCGGGTATCGGACAGACACCACTTGCCACAGCTGCCCTTCCCAGGGTTCCACCTCGCAGACTCACCCTGGGACCTGGAATCCTGTCTGTCTGCCCGTGGCCTTGGGGTAGGTGACAATCCCTCTTTTTGATCATTTGTACCCAAATAGGATTTACTGATTTTTGAGAATTTTTCAGGTGGTTCTCAACTCTTTCCCAGTACGAGTTATTAAAGGTGCTTGGCCCGAGTCACCCCTCACGCCCATTTCTCTTGCCATTGTGTTCATTTTCTCATGAAACCAAACTTGGGTACAAACAAGTCCATGCCTTGTGCTTTCCCTAATAGGTGCTGGGCTTCTTGTTGGCCCTGTATATTAGTCTCAGGGTCTCTAACTTGCGTGCATGTTGGAATTACCTGCTTGTATCTCAGATTCAGGTTTAAGGGTTCGGGGTGTGGCCCAAGCAATATTTATATTTTTATTTGTATATTTTATATTTATATTTATTTTTCAGTTTTTAGACAGGATCTCACTGAGTTGCTAAATTGCCCATGCTGTGCTCAAACTTGTGACCCTCCTGCCTCGGTTTATCAGAGTCCTGAGAATACAGGCAGGTACCACTACATCCTATGACATCAGAACTATGTAGGTTTCCTGGGTGATTTTAATATATAGGAAAGGCTGGGAAGGTCAGGAATACTGACTGAGTCAGAGAGTGCTTTAGTGGGGTCAGGTAGGAAGCTACCTGTCGAAAGGCAGTTGATCTCAGTGCTGGTTCCTGAAGCAGAAAGGTTAGAGTATTCTGGGCCCTCCCCTTGGGTATGGGAGTCCAACCAACAAGAGACCAGCCCTGGGTTCTGACAGAGTTCTGGCACTCAGGTGAGAACCCAGATCTTTGGGGTGGTTGCCCCGAGGTCATGCTAAACCCACCACCCACAGATAAGCCTCACAGTGACACTTACTGTATCCTGTGGAACCAGAGAATTAGTTTATCAGATAGGCACAGAGCACCCACGAGGTGCCAAGGCCTCTGCAGAGCACATGTTGTGGAATAAGGACCGAACCCGTCTGGAGAGGAGCTTGTAGTAATGCAGGCAGGGAGGTGGTCAGGAAGGACCAAGATGAAACTCAGCTTTGGCGCTGCCATGCCTGGGTTCAGAATGAGACAGGACCTCAGACCGTAAGGCACGCCATTTTCATTTTTCCCGGGACCAGGAAGCCACTCTAATTCCTTGAAATTTGAAAGAGCGTTGTTTTGACACTGACAAACAAGTCACTGTGCTAGTGGCCTAGCTCAGTCTTTGTGGAAGTGTTGTTCTTGGACTGCCTCCTCAGAACCAGCTGGGATGTGTGTAGAAAATGAACTCTCCTGACTCCCTCTAACTCTAAACTTGAGCCAGGAATCTGCATTCTGAACACCCACCCACCGTGACTCTTCTGCATTCCTGTGATGATTTCATTTCGCCTCAAGGCCCTGGAAGCCCCTTCAACTCTTTGCCTTCAGAAGAAAACAGAGGGTTCCAGCAGGGAGAAAACACTTCTCTGAGTCTCCAGGGCCTTCTGACAGATTGACGTTTCACAAAGTGTTACAGCCTCTATCTAAAATGTCCCCCAAAGCTTCACGCACTCATAAATGTTGGGGCTTCGGGAAGACAGCTGGACTATGGGGCTTGCTGTTAGCAAGTGGGATCTGGTCAGAGGAGGTGGGCCTGTGGGGACGTCATAGCCTTAAAGGGTCTCTCTGTATCTCTCCTCCTTTTGATCCCTCTCTTCTTCCCCACTGTGCCATGAGCTCTTTGTCCACTGCCATTGACGCTGCCCCTCGGAACAAGCCAATCACAGGCTGAAACCACTACAACACTCTTGTTGCTGAGTCACAATATCTGAGACCCACAACTCGAAGGAGGAAGGGTTTATTTTGGATCAGTCTGACCACAGATAGAAGAAACGAGGGGCAGATCCAGAGGGGTCCTGAGGGAGATGACAAACTGGCAGCAGCACCCACAGCAGCCTCCCCCACAGACCTCTCCTGTGCATTGGCATGTGTCTCTGGACTTGAAGAGGGCTCCTGCCAAGGACTTGGAGGGTGCCAGACTCTTCTCCAGCCTTGTCACGGCCAGCAAGGGGAGTCAGAGGATAAGGACATGTCCCTTAACCCCTCTGCTGGACTCTACTAGTCCTTGGGAAAGAAGGGAACCAGGCCCTGCTGGGACACACTCCTGCCAAGCTCCTGACTGAGAGCAAAGTTAGCTGTAAGCCTCAAGGATATGGTCTTTTGTATTTTGTCCTGGATTGTGGCAAAGACTGGCAGGGCCCAGGCTGAGGCCCAGAAAGCTCGGTGCCCACCACCCAGGAAGAAACCAGGCAGCCCCTGACTACTACTGCTCAGGGGGTGCCTGAGCAGCATCCAGTGTGACCCAGGTACACTGGTAACAGCTGAAGGAACATGGAGGTGGACTCAAGCTGGGGGGGAGGGGTGGGCAAAGATTGGCCCTCAGGTGCCTGACATTCTAGGAGAGGAGACAGATAATAAACTAACAAAGTAAAAATTTATTGCCGGGCGTGGAAGCTCACGACTGTAATCCTAGCACTCTGGAGGCAGAGACAGGAGGATTGCTGAGTTCGAGGCTTGCCTGGGCTACATAGTGAGCACAGGGCCAGCCTGAACTACAAAGCAAGACCCTGTCTCAAAAAAATTTAAAAAATTTATAGATACTGTGAAGGAAGTAGCAAGCTCCTCTGAGAGAATAATAGAAGTGGTTTTGTTTTTTAGAAAGGGCTCTGAGGAAGTGCAATTTAAAGGACCAGGACAATCTGAATGTGGTGGTGCAAGTGTAGGATCCCAGCACACAGGAGGCCGAGGCAGGAGGGTTACTGAGAGGTCAAAGCCAGCTTGAACTATAAGAGCCAAAGGAAAGCAAAGGAAACTTCTAGTTCAAAAGTCTTGCGTGGGGAAAGCATAGCGGTTTCAACTGGATGACAGTACTATAGTGACTGTACTGGAGAGAGAGGCAGGTGAAATAGAGAAACAGGGCTGGGGCAAATGATACATTGTGGGCAAGGAGTGCTGATTATAATTTTCTCTTTCTCTGTGCCTCACCCCGGGCCTGCAAGTGATCTACAGCCCTGGTTTCTGGTAGCAATTGTGTGTGTGTGTGTTTGCGTGTGTGTGTTTTGATTTGAGACAGGCTCTTGCTATATAGTTCAAACTGGCCTTGAACTCACTATGTAGCCCAGGCTGGCCTGGAACTCACAGCGATCTTCCTGTATCAGCCTCCCCAAGACTGGAATTACAGGCATGTACCATCGTGCCTAATCTCCTGGTTGTAATTTCTGATATGTAAGAAATAGAACTTGACCTTTCACTTTGAGTTCCTGTTTCACCTGTCTAGCCAGCATGGCAGGAACTCAGTGACAATCACTTTACAGTGCCCTGCATTTTCCTTGGATTTATGTTTGAATTTGAAGGCACTTCCTTTCAGGGTGCCAGTACCTGGCAGGAGAGGGGTGGTCTGATGTGGCCACCCAGTCACACTAGCTCCCACAGCAATATCCTCATTCAATTCGTGGGTTGTTTGTTGTTTTGTTTTGTCCTCAGCTCTCAAAGGTTGCTGCTTCATGAGGTGGCTCTTCCAGAAGAAAAGATCCCTCCACATGTCACCTTTCAAGTGTTGTTTGTTTGTTTGTTTGTTTGTTTTTGCGGTGCTGGGGATCAAACTTGGACCCTTGTGCTCCCAAGGTAGGCACAGTACCACTTGAGCTAAATCCCCAGTCTTTTTTTTGCTTTCTTCAGGGCTTGTCAGGCCCAGGAAGTTCTCAGGTCTGGGGTTAGTTGGCCTTGGTTGGCCTTATGCCACACAGAACTCCAGCACTTTGTTTCTCCAGAGGGTTGTGTTACCTTCTTGATGCCACACGCTGGAAGAGGAACATGGCTGCTCTTTGCCTTCTGACCCAGAGACCCAGTTGACGACCCCAGGAAGAGGTCTAGGAAAAACTATTCTGTTGTCAGGGACCATCTTTTCACCCAGTCACAAGCTCCCAGATCCTCTGGTTACACAGTTTTCTAAATTTGTTTCTGCACAGAAATTCTTCCCGTTTCTCCCCGTAGGCTGAGCTTTTGAAATAAAGAAGCTAAAAGTGAACTCTGCAGTCTGTCATATCCTTCATTTCTTGAAATAACAAATTCATAATAACCTGACAGTGTAGGGGACGGGCCCATGGACAAGATGGGAAGTATTTCCTGTGACCATCACCCCGTCAGGTCCAGATCCTGTGCTCTTCCTTGCCAGGCACCCACCCTTCCTGCAGCTTCAGCCATTATGAGGTCCCAGGGGATGACAGAAGCCCCCAAAGTTCTGGGTGCACAACTGCCACGGAGTATCCCCTTTTTTCCTGCTGCTATTCCTAGAGAGACTAGTTCAGGGGTCCCTTGTTTGAGGGGAGGGACTGCCACAGCTCAGGAAAGCCAAGTGCACATGCAACTGACAGCTAAGTGTCCCAGAAGTATACAAGGGACACTACCCATCCAACTCAGCGCGGCCAAGCAAGTGGGGCTTCAGTAGCTCATTAAGTCCTAGTCTGGTGTCTGGCTGAAGGGCCTCCCTGGATAGCAGGGATTCTTTGAGTCCTCAGCAGTGTTTCAGGAGAACCCAGAGAAATAGCATGTGATTTGTGAAGAATAAAGCAGGCCTACTTTCTACTCTGAGGTAGAATTATGCCAGTGGTGTCATAGTTATATGGCCTCTCACTCATGATCAAACGCTCCAATGCATAATTTAAGGCCATCAATAAAGAGGAAAAAGTTACTTGATAGGAGTTATATGGCAGACAAAATTTACCAAATATAAGTCTTATATGAAGGAAAAATAATAAAAAGGATCTATAAAGATGGAAAGGTTGAGGGAACTGAGGGGAACTAAAGAGGGGGAGTGGCTCTTCCTAGTTCCTATTGTTAGGTTGGAGACAGAATGCTAAGACTGGCCATATTGGTAATCAGAAATGGCTACTGCCTGTGTCGTGGACTCTATGCTCCATGAAGGCCAAGCTGCCATCTGGCCTCACAGGTCTTCCACCATCAGTCTTTGAGGAGTGAAAGCAATCTTACTATATCATCATACATAAGAAGCAATCTTCTATTTTATTTTATTCTATCTATCTATCATCTATCTATCTAATGGAGACAGTGTCTCATGTTGTAATTCAGGCTGGCCTTGAGCTCACTGTGTAGCCCAGGCAAACCTCAAACTCAGCAATCCTCCTGCCTCTGCCTTGGAGTGCTGGGATGACAGGCGTGAGTCACCATGCCCAGCATTGTTTGTGGTACTGATTGTTGGTGGGCATGAGTCACCACGCCCAGTAATTTTTGGATTTGGTTACCGAGGATCGAATCAGGAACCTTGCACTCACTAGGCAGTCACCCGGAACCACTGAGCTAAATCTTGGGCCCCTAACCTATTTTAACAACATCATTTTAGGTTCACAGATGGACTGAGAAACGATTTGCTCAAGGGAAACAACACAGAATGCGGATTTAAACAGAGATCTGCCAGCTTCCAACTCCATGATTGTTTTTTCCCTACTCAAAATTGAATCCAGGAATTTTGCCCTGAGGCATATCCCCATTCCTTCTTTTAAATTCTAAATCAAAGGGGTGGTACAGCTCTGTGGAACAGTGGCTGGCTAGCAAGCACAAGGCTCTGAATTTGATTCCAGGTAACAGTAACAACTAACATTCTAAAATAGGGTCTCCCTACATGGGCTGGGTTTTTGCAGTCCTTCTGCCTTGGCTTCTCAGAATGCTAGGATTACAGAGATGTAATCCACAACTGGTCCAACTCCATGATTTTAACTAAAATACTATCTGCTTCCCAGCACTTTTTTTTTTTTTGAGATGGAGTCTGTGTGCTTTCCTTTTTTTTTCCTTTGATACTGAGGATCAAATTTGGGACCTTGGGGCCGGAGGGTTAGCTCAGTGGTTCCGGCGCCTGCCTCGCAAGCGCAAGGTCCTGAGTTCGATCCCCGTGACCACATACAATGCTGGGCGTGGAGACACGCCCACCAACAATCAACACCGCATACCACAATGCCGGACGCGGTGGCTCACGCCTGTAATCCCAGCACTCGGGAGGCAGAGACAGGAGGATTGCTGAGTTCGCGGCGGCTTGCCTGGGTACCATAGTGAGCTTAGGGCCAGCCTGAACTACAAAGTGAGACCCTGTCTCAAAAAGCAAAAAAAAAAAAAAAAATTTGGGACCTTGCAGTTGTGAGGCAGGCACCAGAACCACTGAGCTAAATCTCTAGCCCGAGATGGTCTGTGTACTCCCAGCTGGCCTTCATGTGTACCTTCATGTGATCCTCCTGCCTCAGCCTCCCAAGTGCTGGGATTATAGGAATATTTCACAGTGCCTTCCCAGCACTTTTTTTTTTAAGAGCAGAAAAATTTATTGGGGAATAGGAATGGGACATAGAAATAGCTCCTGAGAGATAAGAGGTGTCCTGAATGAGTCCCAGTCAGCCCACTTTTCTGAAAAAGTTTTATAGAGCAAAATCAGGAGTTGAGTACAATGTGAGTCAAAACTATATTTGACCAATAAGATTACAAGTATAGGGCCGGAGATTTAGCTTAGTGGTTCCAGCGCCTGCCTTGCAAGCACAAGGCCCTGAGTTTGATCCCAGTAACCACGTACAGTGCTGGGCATGGTGACTCACGCCCACCAGCCATCAATACCACATACCACAGTGCCGGGCGTGGTGGCTCACGCCTGTAATCCCAGCACTCGGGAGGCAGAGGCAGGAGGATCTCTGTGTTCAAGACTTGCCTGAGCTACATAGTGAGCTCAGGGCCAGCCTGAACTACAAAGCGAGACCCTGTCTCAAAAAAAAAAAAAAAAAAAAGATTACAAGTATAGCTATTCGGGTAACATCAGTCCAGTAGTAGCAAGGGCATATGGATGACATCATTCACCTTGGCCAATAATTTACAGTCATGGTCTTGTTTTTAGCCTTAGTTTTAGTTGTTTTAGTCTTGGTGGGTGGTAGAAGATGGCCATCCCACCCATACTGAGATAATGGTTTATTAATACAGGAAATCTCAAAATGATGGTACCAATAATCTTAAGCTTCTGTTTATTCCCATGTAAATATGAGCATTGTGACTTTAATCTTCTTTAGATGGGCCTCTGGCCCTAGTTGTGCTGGGTTCTCATCTTTGGCACTGACACCCTCAAGGGCCCAGCCTTATCTGAGTGCTATAATATTTCTACGCCACTTAGCTGTTTACAGTACTTCCTCTCCCCTCACTGAAGAGGTACCCCTAACTTCAGTGAGGGGAGAATGGGTGTAGTTTCCATCTAGCTGTTTCGCACTCATTGGTGTAGGCAGCCCAGCACTCCGGATAGAGTTGCTTCTGCCCACCTTAGTTGTCATACCCAGCCCCCATGTGGATCTAACACTCAAAATTTGCCATCTCCAGACCTTAGAGCTTGTCCACAGAAAGAGGCCAAAAAAAAAAAGACCCCAAACAGCCAATAAAAAGGGCCTTCAGAAGCCTGAGGAGGACCCTCGGGGTTGAGGATCCCTTCCCCTCCTTCTGTGACAGGCAGATCTGCCTCTACCACATCAAAGAACCATGTTGTGATGTTGTGACAGGTGTCACCTTGTTAGGGCAGCACCGTCTGCCAGTCAGCCAGAGCTGGAGTGCCAGCAGGAGCATGTCACCACGTGTGTCTGTGTCCCAGCCATCTCCTCACGTTTGTGTCCTGGTGACAGTTTTTCATTTCCTCTGGCTGGCACCTCTACTTTCTGTTCGTTGCCTCTCCTCCTCCCTTCTTTCTCTTCCTCCTCCTCTCCTTTGTTAAAATCGGCTGAGAGTCTCCTGGGGGTGGGGATGGTGGTGGCATTGCCAAGTGATTCATCTGGCTGATAATTAGAGCCCTGGAAAACCCAGAATTCATTCTTGTCAGAGTCAGGGCTTCCGGAATCCCAGGGCTTCTCCCTTTAGCCAGGAGACAAGCATGGAGGGCCGGGGCCTGGCTTCTCCATCTCTGTATTTGGGCCATCCACTTCACTGAGACTCTGCTACTAACGTGACACGTTCTGGGTCCTGTGAGAAGCTGTTTTTATGACTTACGGAGTCTTCACAATGATCCTGTGAAGATCATTGTTTTTGCATGGACAGACTCACAGTTATCTAGCTTGCAAGTAACACAGGAGCGATTTAAATTCTACCTTTCGGAAATCCACGAAATTGGGTTCACAATCCTGCCACTGTTAGCTGTGTGCCTTTGGATGGGTTACTTGCCCTTTCTGTGCCTCATCTGTAAACAGGTACCTAATACTGATGTCTCTAAAGTGCTTAATACAGTAGGTGGCACAACAGTGGGAAATGCTCTAATCCTGTTACTCTGCCCTCTAAGCAGCTTGACAGGGACTAAGGCACTCAGAGACAGTGGAAAGGAAGCGGTGGTGGGCCGCTAGACCTCTGAGATCAGCCCTCAGTCCAGGTGCTACCTGCGTAGAGATGTTTGTTAGCTCTTTCCCTCCGTCTTTTCTTCTTCCAGTCCTTTGTTAAAATCCTACATTTTGAATCGGCTGAGAGTCTCCTGGCAGTGGGATGGAGGTGGCATTGCACATACCCATAAGTGCTTGGCCACACACCCTAAACCCAGCAGTGCACACGGGCTTGGACACGTGTGGTTATACGCAGATAAAGTGACCCAGGGGACAGCTGAAGAAACAGCTGAGAGTTAGTCACATGCAGCAAGCAGCCCGGCTCATTTTTCAGAGACAAAGAAGTGGGGCTATGGCCGCTGGTGCTGCCGTCATGAGCCCTTCTAGCCGCTTCTGCATGCCAGCGGAGAGAAGTCAGGCTCTCGGAGGACCCAAGTGAGTCACCAGCCTGATGCAATCCCTTTAAAGGGCTCATCTGCTGGTGCAAGAAGCTGATTCATGGAGGGCGTGGCTGTCGGAGGAGGAGAAAGGGATTGAAACTGTGGCAGGAGAAATTTGGCTAGGTGACTGGAATCATTAATGGGAACTCTTTCCCGTAAACCTCCCTGGTCAGAACTACAGGGATCTCCAAGTTGAAGCTGGTCACCCTCGGGGTTTCTAAAAGGCCTACACAGGGAAATGAATTATGACCGTTACAACAGGAATTCCTATCTTTTATTGAGCCTAGCTGCAGAGCTTCCCGCACACAATTCCAGACTGCAAGGAATAGGAATCAAGGAAGTATCGCTTTTCTGACAAATAAACGACAGTTGGCCAACTTCCAGCAGCCGGGGAGTTCAACCTCGTCAGGCAGGGTAGTACCGCCGGCAAGCTTCGGGGGCGACAAGGTGGGGCGGTACCTCCGTCCCAGCCTCAGGGTAGACATCGATTAACGGTAAGCACCGACCCCGTAGGTCTCAACCTCCAATAGTTTCATAGCTTTCGGCCCAGGCCTCACTTTGAACCAATCCTAGCCCTGATTTTGGCCTCTTGCCTGAAGGCTTCCGCCCATCGTCAAGATGGCGACCCAATCCGAGGGATGTGGAGCCTTAGACGCAGTGAGAGGCGTGTCTGGGAGGGGCGGTGCTGTGGTCGGGCGGGGGCGGTGCGTCACTTCCGTTGTCAGGTGGCGGCGCCGCAGCCATGGAGGGAGGCGGCGGCGGCAGTTCGGGTGGCTACGCTGGGAGGCGGCGGTAAGCGGCTCCCACGCCCCCGGCCCGGCCCCGGCCCCCCGGGACGGAGCGCCGAGCAGCCCTAGTTTAGGGCTGCGGACTATGGGCGAGCAGCGCTGACCACCCGGGGAAGGTGAGGCCGGGGGTCCCAGGGCAGGGAGCCGGGCGGGCGTTGCGGGTTGGCGGGGCGGGCCTTAGCGGCTGTGGCGGTGGGATCGGGGTGACAGAAATCGCAACAGCGAATGAGCCCAGTTCTACTGGAGGTCTTCCTTTCTCCGGCGACAGGGCCGAGCGTAGACTCAGTACTCGCCACAGCCCTTACAAACTGGGGACTACCGGCTCTGTCTGGAGCCACTCATAGTTAAGTAAAGCAGCCGGCTTTTAAACCCAGCCAGCTTTTCCCAAAGAGACGCCCACCGGTTCTCCTAGCTTCCCTCCTGATTCCGCGATTGACTTGAAAGTTAAGCGAATCCCCAGGGAGGGCTTCCTCCTGGGAGCCCTCGCCGGTTGGCACTGGTCCCATGGCTATTGGAGAATTTCGCGTCCTGGGCGGCATTCAGGTGAGAGAGAGCTACCTGCTTGCCAGTTCCGCATTTAGCTGGTCTTCTTCAAGGGGAGACCTTGCTGTGATCAGTGTTTCACCTGCCTTGCCGGCTCAGGCCCGCCCATTCCCATGCCACTTGGCCCCACCTTCCTGTAGATTTGAGTATTTGGACTCCCCGTGGTGTTCTCTGCCCACTCACTCCCCAGATATGTTGCCCTTTTGTTGGCGGAAGGAAAGGATGACAGTCGCGTTCTGTAGCAGGATAGACTTTGCAGTGTTTTAAGTCACTGGAGGAAACCAGTTGGCTCTGCTTGGTTTCGAGAACCATGGGGGAGAGGATAGTCATCCTGGGCTGGGCTCCTTTCCCTCTTGGCTGAATTGTTTGGCATGAGATAAGGAAGAACAGAACGTGTAATTGTAAGAACCAGAGAATCCTTATTTGTAAGCCGTCTGGGTGAATTCTTTCAGCTCTCCTTATTGACCTGGCTATGCCAGCTGTTTGTGGATTAGATTAGAGCCTAAAGATAGCTTCATTCATTCATTCATTCCTCACATGACAGGGTCCTTACTTGTAGAGGCAGGAGCGATGTATGGTAGTATAGTGGCTAAAGGTAGGTGCTGGAAGCTGGGCATGGGGGCACATCCCTTTAATCCCAGCACTCAGAAGGCTGAGGCAGGAGGATAACTGCAAGTTCAAGGCTGGCCTGGACTACATACTGCATTTTAAGGCCAGCCTGGATTACATAGTTGAGACCCAGTCTCAACGAAAGAAATAAAATAAATAAAGAATAGGTGCTGAAGTCAAACTTACTGAGTTCAGCATCTTTCTAGCTGTGTGACCTTAGGCACTTTGCTTAACCTCTCTGTGCCTCATCCATAAAACAGTGATGATAATATAGCATTATAAAAGAGCTTAAAAATTAACAGGCACACATAGAATACAGGGAACTTTCTACCACATAAAGAGTGTTAGCTCTTCCTATTTCAAAGAGCTCAATGGTCTGGTTAGGAAAGGCTGACCTGTAAACATATATAGCTGAAATGTGATGTGGAAAACCTAGCAGCTTATAATTTCAGCTATTCAGGAGGCTGAGGCAGGAGGATATCAAATCCCAGCACATCTGGGCCAACTTAGTAAGACCCTGGCTCAGAATAAAAGGGTCGGAGACTTAGCTTAGTGGTAGACCATTTACCTAGCATATATGAACCTCAGTCTTTGGTACCATTAAATAAACAAACAAACAAGGAAACTAATAGCAGCAAGAACAGAATACTGTGATAGTCCAGCAGAGGAAGCTGCTAGCTCATCTTGGAAAGACTTGATATAAAGGAGGCTGGAGCCAAGCCTTGAAGGAGAGAAGAGAGAGACTTAGCTTGGTGACCATGTAGAAAAATGTGCGTTCTATTGCAAGAGATTCATTGTTTGTTTGTTTTTACCAGTAGGAAGATATTTATTGAGAGCCAAGATCCTGAGGGTAGGAGGGATCCTCAGTGGGAGCCAGACTCTACAAGGGAGATCTGTAGACAGAAACACATGTGGGTACAACCTGGGCCATAGCCATGACCATCTGATAAATGTCCAAGCAAACTCACTTCAGTAATAGTGGTCATGGGTCATGTAACAAACGTGCATGGAAAGAACAAAGATTCAATCAAAAATGAGCCACTGAGCTAAATCCCTGGCCCTCCACCAAAAATCTGGGAATTCTGATGGTAAAATTGCTTCCCTTTACAAAGTTTTGTGATTCTGCTTTCTAGTTAAAATCCAGTATGTAATTGGCAGTTAGTGTGCTTTTATACAGTAATAATCTTTTTAAATTTAGACAAGCACCGTGTAGTTTGGGCACCTCTCATATATGCTTTAGGTAGCTCCCTTGAGAATAAAGTCAAAGGTCTTTTGTCTCATGAATATAAAATTCTGGGCCTTATTTCACACATACATACACATAGATGTATTTAAACTTGCTCCAGTTTGTACCTTGTTTTTTTGTTTTCTGGCGGTACCAGAGATTGAACTCCAGTCCTTGTGCTTCCAAGGTAGGCGTGGTACCACTTGAGCTAAATCCCCGGCCTGTACCTTGTTCTTAGAGGCACAGATTCTTTTTCCTACTGTGTTTTCTCAGAAAATACACACATTGGTCATGTCTGATTTTGTTATGGAAGACCAACTTTCACCATTTGCCCACTGTAACATTGTTTCTAAGGAATGACAGTACCCTGCCACTAAAAAGACTGAAGCGTTTGAAGTCAGATAGGAAATGTTAGGAGTACATTGTACAACAATACTAAACACAGAAGAGGCAGTCTGAATCAGAAGTGGTGCAGAGAGGTGGAATACAGAGCGTGTGTCAGTGGTAGGCTGCTGTTCGAAGTTTACCAAGAGCATGTATGTTTCTCTCCAACAAGCTACTTGGTGGAAAACGTTCTTTCCTCTGTGATTTCATAGTTTTTGGCAGACCCTCTAGACTTTTCACCCAAGATCTAAACTAGGAGGTATTAATAAAGAAACGTGGTTGATGGATTGGGAATCATGCTTCAGAAGTTCATACTTCAAGAGTATATTTTGGTTAAAGGGGCACAGCACTTTAAGAAATCCCCTGAGCTGGGTGTGGTGGCTCACACCTGTAATCCCAGCACTTGGGAGGCAGAGACAGGAGGATTGCTGAGTTTGAGGCTTGCCTGGGCAACATAGTGAGCTCAGGGCCAGCCTGAACCACAAAGCAAGACTCTGTCTCAAAAAAAAAAAAAAAAAAGAAATCCCCTGGACTAGGGCCAGGGATTTAGCTCAGTGGTTTTAGCATCAGCGTGGCAACCGAAAGGTCCTGAATTCAATCCCCAGTACCACATATCACAGTGCTGGGCACAGTGGCTCATGTGTATAATCCCAGCACTCGGGAGGCAGAGGCAGGAGGATTGCTGCAAGTTCGAGGCTAACTTGGGCTACATAGTGAGTTCAGGGCCAGCCTGAACTACAAAGTGAGGCCCTGTCTCAAAAAACTAAAAAATAAAAAAGAAACTGGATTAACTCAATGCCAACTCATTTAATTGTAGCACACATACAAATAAAGTTTACTGTATTGCAGTAAGTGAGTCTAAAGGAAAAAGGTAAGAGGTCATGCAGCTTGGATGTGTAGTTTTCTTTAATCAGAGTGCTGTCTAGAATAGAGCTTTCATGAATAGCAGATTTGTCAGTCCATAATTACATTGACAGAAGAGAGATTCAGAGTTTATTCTGGAAACCTCAGACTTGTTCCCTGTAGTATAGAAGGTGACACAGTGCAAGATGAAGCAATATAAGTTGACTCAGGAATGTCTGCTAACAATGTGAGACTTTATTCCCAGGGCACTGGGGAGACAGTGAGCAGAGTGATACGAATGACTCTTCTAGACAGATCTCCTTGGAGTCGCAGTACAGGGAGGAAGAGGAGAAAAGGGCCTCTTTGGAGATCACTGCAGGATTCTGAGTGAGGAGAGCTGGCATTGGGGTAGTACAGTAGATCTCTGCTGAGAAAGCATTCCCACCAGGGGCTAGCCCTCTCATGCGTCTGACCTTGGCAAAGAAACGCCTGACCCACAGGCCTTTCCCTTTCTGGGACTGCAGTTATGTAAGCTGCCACCCTACTGAGGTGGGGCTGCCTTCCCAGAAGTCCAGCTGTAAGGGGTGTTGCATTTGCTCATTTGGGCCTCTAGTGTGACCTGTGTAGCAGCCTGGAGCTGTTTGTGCCATCTGACCGATGTGGGTTCTAATCCCAGCCCTCTGGTCATTTACCCTCTGATTCTCTCCAGGCCCGGCTTTGTCCTCTGTCAGACAGGGATGACCCGAGCAGTCCCCCGGTGGAGCAGTTGTGAGAATGAAGTGAGACGTTGCAGGCTGAGTAGTTAGCACTCACAAAGGAGTGAAAGCTTGATGTTGGCTTTTATTACAGCCTGCAGGAAAGAATTTCCAGGAATTGGTTGAAGCAGTTTATGGCAACTGGAACTGTGTCCTGTTGAGCTGTCAGAACTGTCCTGAGGGATCACAAGATTTCATTGTATTCTTGTTGAAAAGGAAATCTGTGGGAACTTTACCCAGTAGGTATAGGAGCAATGCAGATGACTCAGTGTGGCTCTCTAAAAGAACCATTCTTCAAATAGTAAGACTGCAATAGAAAAAAAAAAAGTCCACTATTTTAAGGTACACATGGGCAAAAAATGTATTCAGAGTTCCTTCTGTGTGAGTCCCTACAAGTGACCCTCGTTTGGTGCTTGAATTAGCACAATCAGAAAGCATTATGAACATTGATATGTGCGGTGGCTCAAAATACAGAAGCCCAAGTGTACACACGTCAGCTGCTGTGGGCAGCTGACACGTGCAGGCTACTGGGGAAGGAGGGGGATGGAGAGCTGAGCCCTGCACTGGAGGAGGTCGTGGCCCAGCGAGAACAGGGACGTTTGCACGGAGCTTGCTGAGCCTCTCCCAAAAGGCTGTGCAGTATGCGGTGGGGACCCAGCATGTGGCAGAAGCGACTCACCGTGGGGATGAGGAGAATACTGAAGGGGAGTCCCTGTAATTTGATCTGGACTTTGAGGAGTCAATAGAGTTCTCTGGGGCCTACAGAGTACTCCAGGCAGGGGAAGCATTGGGGCACAGGTCTGGTTGTGTGCTGGTGTGGGGGGCACTTTAGCAACGCCCAGGGCTTCCAGCACAGGTGGGAAGGGACCTGCCAGCAGCACGTGCTGGAGAGGGAGGCCTGTACTGTGCCAAGAGGCTTGGACTTTGCATCCTGTCGGGGATGGCTGTCTTAAGGAAACAGCATCCGACCTGCATCCTCCAGAGAGTGCTGTGGCTGCCTAGGAGGACGGATGGGGAGAGGGAGTGTGGGGTCTCTGGAGGAGGCTGTTGGGGTAATCCTACCCAGTGAGCACCGCTGATGAGGCTTGGTGATGGGAGGAAGGGGAGAGGTCAGAGCCGCCTATTGAGGGCGATCAGCAGGATGCTGGGAGTGTTTGGAAGTAAGGCCCAGAGCAAAATCTTGCGGAACCTTGTCCTGTTCTGGCACAGGCCTCCCTCAGGTGTGTGTGGGGGTGGCTGGAGAAGGCAGCTTTCCCTCCTTTACCTGTCCACTGTCCAGGAAGAGGCGAACTGCATCAAGTGGCAGAAACGCCAGTGTAGCCTTCCTCTCTGAGAGCCACCCTGCTTCCGCCAGCCACAGCCCACGGGGTCTGAACAGCTGCAGACCCTCAGGGCAGAAGTACCTTTATCAGCAGCCCCTGGAGATCGTATCTAGAAAGAGATCTAGAAAGAGACCGTCTGACACCTGGACTGTCTGATGCTGGGTCAGCAGGTTGGATCCAGCTCCTCGGGAAAGGGGGGCATCTGCAAAGACCATCTAGACGCTCCCCCTCGGGGAGGTGAGAGGAAGCTGCCCTAGTGCTTTTGCTCCCTTGGGTTCTGAGGGATCTAGGAGCTGCCTTGAAACAGGCTGGCTACAGTAGAAAGGGTGGCTGAGGATCGTGGCTTCCAACAGAGCCCTCAGCGTGTGCGAGATTGTCTCAGGCCTTGCCCTTGGGTTGTGGTGTGTGAAGACGGAAGGGAAAGTGGCCTGAAACAAGAGCATTTTTTCTCTTCCACCTGCTCTGGTGACACACTAGCCTTGAAGGTGGCCCTGGGGCTGCAGCTGCTCTCCCAGGCTCTGTAATCAAGAGCCAAGGGGGTCAAGGCCAGTATTGCTTGCTTTGGTTTTACTGTCTTACGAGGGATTCTACTTTGCGACCTGTACATTCCTGTCTGGGTCATTTTGCCTACATTGTGCCCTTTCTTGAGCATAATTTATACGATGAACTCTCTGCTGATGATAAACATAGGTTATTTTTTTTTCTTCTTAGAGCTGAAGTGACTTTCTTTTTACCTATTATTTTTCCTATCTTAGGTATCTACAGGATAAATTTCTGGAAGAGGTGTTGGTCCCTCAAAGAGTACCTCTTCTAAAAGAACTTCTGGGTCCCCCCCTTAAACAGGAGCAGCTTACCCCCACCCCTGCAAGCACGTCCGCTCTGGTGGTTGGACGGCAGCAGCACAGTGGTGGGCGGTTCTCTCTCAGCTGTGGCATCTGCCTGGGGATGAGTGCTGGCTCTCCAGGGCTTCAGCATCTCTAGGAGATTTCAAAGAAACCGATATTTTTGGTAGCAAGATGCAACTCAGGACCTTGCACTCTGAGCCAGGCTCAGCACCACTAAGCTAAATACCTGGCCCAAAGAAACCAGTTGTCGGGAAGCACTTAGAGGTGGTCAAACCAAGAAGGGCACCTGTTATTTAGAATGAAGCTGTTCCCTCTGAAAATGTTTGCAGACCACCACTTAGCTGGCAAGAGAGATAGAGGACCTCTGCCTTGAGGAAGTCTGTGGCCCAGGGAAGACTGGCCCAAAGGGAAGAGGGTAGGCTGCTCCCTGGGGTGGGGACAGGACGTGGCTGCCATTCATCTTTGAGTTTGGGGCAGAGTTGCTGTGAGCCACATTGAGGAAACAGCAGTATTTGAATCTTACTTAGTTCATCCACTTGGGAAAACCTTGGGACTGCTATCACCTGACATTCTCTAGGGTCTGTGGACCCTAGTGTTGGCATCTGCCCACCTCTAGAGAGCAAGAGCTTTTAGGGCAAGTGTGGCACTCCTGCATTACCAGGATTTGGGGTTGAGACTCATAATGTGTTTTCTTCCATCTCTTCTGAGATGTTTCCTCCTAAAGAAACAGGAAAGAAAACAGCAAAAAAGAAGGATCCCCAGCACCATCCAGTCCCAGAGCAGCGTAGCAAGGCTCAGAGGGGTTAAGTAACCTGGCCACCCTTACACCGCCATCCTTTGTGTAACTCTAAAGCCCATGCTGTCCCCTTCCTCAGTCCTGGCAGGCTCTGGCACCCCTGTATTCCAGTCCACTCTCATTTTGGATTCAGAGCCATAGAGCTAGAGGAGACCTTGACAGACCTGAACCAGGTCCTTCTTTGCCAGAAGAGTGGAATTACCACTGCCTGGAGACAAGTTCTTCCCCTTCTTCCTTTTGGGATAAGGAACCTTTAAATCACATTTCCCATTAAGGGCAAAGGCTCAAGTCACCCCTGGCTTCAGAACACAGCTGTGACATTTGTTGCCTGGGTGACCTTGAACAAATTGTTCTAACTACAGCTTCCTCCTGTGTAACGTGGGCACAGCAACATCTGCACCTGAACTGGTAACTACTAGTTCAAACACCAGGTACCTTTTAGGCATGCCATCCGGACCCTGCACCCCAGCTCTCATGAGACCCAAGTGATGTCTTTACTGCTAGTGAGCGTCCCCGAAGAGGTCCGCTGAGCCAGCTTTTACCCCTTGTGAGTGCCAGTTAGCAAGCAGGAAGATCCTTCTAGACATGTTAACAAGCTGCCTGGAAGAGCTGGAGCTTACCAGGAGTGACAGCCTTGGCCCCTCCCTGCACAGTCCCCTGGTCATCCCTACAGTGGCACTCAGCCTCATACATCTAGGGTGTTTGGCTTACATTGGTTCCCCTGACGTCCCCGCCGAAGGCCCAGCTTCCCTCTATCCCATTTCTGTGCCTAACTGTTCTAGTGGGTTCAGAAAATCTCTAGATTTTCAAAAAGTATTATCACAGCCTATGGTAAAGTAGTCCTGTAATACAGAAGAATACACAGTTTTATTTCCTGGAGGTATCCACTGCTGAATGTCTTGTAGAGATTTCCTATGCATATGTTTAAAAGCATGTATATAGTCTCTTTTTTAAAGTAAAAATAGGATCGTATATACATATAGTACTACGCTTTGCTTTTCTTGGATACCATAGGCATCTTTCTCAGCAGGTTTGGGTCTAGTCTAAAAGACAGTATAGTACTATAATAGATAAAACATAGCTCACCAGTCCTTCCTTTCTCTCTCTCTCTTTCTTTCCTTTCTTTCTTTTCTTTTTAGATGGAATGTCACTGTGTAGGCTGGCCTTGAATTCATGGTGATCTTCCTGCCTCTTCCTCCAGAGTGCTGGGATCACAAGCATATGCTGCCACGCCGGCAAACAGCCCTCTCTTGGTGGACATGTAGATTGTTTCCTTTTCTGGGGTGTGTGGGTGTTTTGATTTTTGTGGTTTCATTTTTTTGCTGCTATGCATGGTTTCACAGGGACCCTTGCTGAACCCATTTCTTTTTGTGAATTCATTTGACTATCTCTGGAGAGTAAATCCTCAGAACTGAAATTGCTGGGCCATAGCCTTGTGCATTTTCTTTTTCATTGTTGTTGATAGCTTCATGCTTTTTTTCTGCACAGCCCTGGAGCCCGTGGCGGGTCTGCAGTGGAGGAGCCCGTCTTGAGATGTTCACTTGAGCGGACATGTAACGAAGGTGCTCTCACTGGTGCATAGACAGGGTCCAGACTCCTGGCCCTCAGCACTCCCCATGAGTCCTCTCAGTGGCTCAGAGCAGGGGTGCCTTCAAGTGGGCCCACCCACCTGGACGAGCTGGACAGCAGATGGAGGAGCCCTCCACAAGTGCCTGCCGTTAGTCGTGTAATCATGCCGGGCAGCCTCTTGCCCTTCTGAGCAGCCACAATCAGTAGCATTGCATAAAACTTCAGAAAGTGAACTGTTCGCTGTCAAAATTGTGAAATTTGATTTAAGTTTTTATAGAGGCAGTTAGGAAAAGCCATTTGTTGGCCCTGTTCCACATTGCCTTTCTCACAGGGTGATTTTGCAATTTTGGCATTGAAAACAGTCTAGAGAGAGAATTGCATGCACCTGGACTCAGCCTGGGCTTTCCTGTGTCACTCTGGAAATGTGGGCTCGAAGGAAACATAACGTTTCCTAGTGCCTCCTACACGCTGGCTTCCACAGTCCCCAGGGGAATCCTCCTAAATGACAGCACTGTCCCCACTTCTGTAGCTGAGGAGGCTGTGCATATGCACCCAGGTCACACAATAGACAGATGGTGGCTTGCAATCTTAACTGGTCCATCTACAGTCTCCTGCTCCTTATTCTTTGCCTGCTTTGGTCTGTCATGGGTGGCAAGACTTGAGCTCTACATGGGACTCCATGGCAGGCCTTGTTTCCAGGCTGAGTCACCGCACAAAGCAATAACTGATGTTTGGAGCTGAGGGGCCCCTGAGTCACATGTTCATGCCAGAATCTCCCCTGTTGCAATCTTCTCTTGCAACGCAAGAGAGCTGGAGCAGGCTGGCATGAGAGGGGAGAGCTACCAGTGACACTCTGCCATCCCTGCACGTGACAGAAGGTCCCCTGCAGAGCCAAGTGTCACCATGAATGTCTCCCAAGCCAGAGTGCTTGGCTACTACTCCAGACCGCATCTCTGGGTAGAGGGTACCAGGCCAGCTCAGCCCAAGAAAGAGCTAGTAAGCCTGTCCCTTCTCTGACACCCACACATTGTGACAGATTATTTGTTGTCACATCAGCTGTTTCCGGAGACAGGGAGTAGGTGCTGAGCTTGTGGCAGGGCTGGCAGTGCTGGGCTGGACCCTGTTCCCAGCAGCCTGCAGGTGCTTGCTGGTGCTTCACGGCACATCCATACCAGACCATCCCCTGCTGGTGAAGCCCCTGGCCCCAGAGACTGCTTTATCATTCACGGGGCTGCCTGTCTCACTCCGTGGATTTATTTACCAGCGGGACCTACAGAGAGAGTTGCCGTCTCTCCCTGGCTCCCTAGCCTGGGGGCTTTCTTTCCAGCTGCTCTTGGACCCATCCATGCTCTGCCCACTCCTGTCAGAGTGGCCCCAGTGGAATCCAGTGAGGACTTCGCTGGGCAGTGAACAGGGACATCAGTGATTTCACACCCCCTGGGGGGGGTGATCCAGGAATCTTGTCTCTCAGTGCAGGATCCCTGAGCTGTAGACAGGGAACTCTTTTGGTCCCTTCTGGTCCCCAGGCCTGCTATGCTCAGCCTATAGGAATCCTGCTGAGAAAAGGCAGTAGCAGGGGATGGTCTGGTACGGATGTGCCGGGGAACAGGCTGGGCACAGGGCCCTCTTCTGAGCACCCCTCCTACTTCCCACTGGCTGAGTCACTTCCTCTCTGGCTGCTGCAGGTATTCTCCCACAGGCCCAGAGCAGGGCAGCTTTGGGGGTGGGGCTTACCCTGTGCACAAAGAGAACTCTAGTTAGAAGCAGCCTGTTCACCCAAAACCACCAAGGCAACGAAGCACAGTGTTTAGAGTATGATGTGATGTTATGTATTCTTGACAAATTGGGGCTTTGCGTATCCTGCATTTTAAAAATGAACAAAATCATCACTGTGTTTAAGAATCGTGAAGATGACAGCACATACATGAATCTGTGTCATCAGGGAGTCCTGGCTCAAATCAGAGGATTACTAATCCTCTCTATCTGCCTCCCCATCCCCCCGCATCCACCCTGGGCACAAAGCAAATGACATTCAGTGGCCCCTGCAGTGTCCCACAGAGAGGGTTTGGGCCCCTGTCAGCAGTGGCTCTCACTAAGACTCAGTGGAAAAGCCCTGAAACAGCCTTGCTGCAGCCAGGCTAACAGCAGAAGAGAACAGGCCTCAGGGAGCCTCTTGTTTTGGGCTCCAGTTTCTCAGGAGTAAAAAGGGGGCGACAAAGGGCTAAGGATGCAGCTTAAGGGTACAACCAGCACTTGCCTAGCTTGTGTGCAGCTTTGGATCTATCCCTGGCACTAGATGTGGACAAGAGGGAGAAAGTTGTGAGAATAGAGAATCTGGGAAAGCCCCATGGGTGGTTCCTGGTAAGCAGGAAGTACCCAGCAAATGAAAGTTTAAAAGGTTATATGCCGGCAGCGGCCCATGTATGATATCCCAGCTACCCAGGAGGCCGAGACAAGAGCATGGAAAGTTCAAGGCCAGCCTGAGTGTCTTTCTTTTGGTTTTTTTGAGACAAGGTCTCACTTTGTAGTTCAGAGTGGACCCTGAACTTGCTGCATAGCCCAGACTAGCCTCGTACTTGCTGTGATCCTCCTGCCTCTGCCTCCCGAGTACTGGATTACAGGTGGTCACCACCATGCCTGATCCAAACCTGGGTGTCTTAGCAAGACCTTAAAAAAAAAAGATAAGTGCCTGGAAAGACTTGGCTACCAGGAAGGTCACCTCCACACAGGGCAGGGAACCTCTGACTGGATGTATTTCTTTGGTCCCACTCCAAACCCTGACCTCCAGTTGGACAGAGTTTGCCCACAAACCACACCTTCTACCTCCTTACCCAGCTCTCTCTGCTGCTGCAGCAGGGGCATTAGTACCTTCCAGGTGCATGCCTGACAGTCACTCTCTTCTCTTTCAGCCATCTGTCAGGTTCTGGGCCGGTGCAGGCAAGCAGAGACAAAGGAGAGGATATGATGGGATGGAGGAGCCCGATAAACCCATGGGTACAGCCTCATGGTGGGCATAGCTGTGCTCAGGTGCTCTGGGAGCTGGAGGAGCAGCAGCAGCACTGGAAGCCAAGACCTGCTGCAGAAAGCAACACTCCAGTGAGCACTGAGAAGAATGAGCCAGCTGGAAGAAGGGCAGGGCAGGGTGTTCGCAGCACACTCAGGGACTCATGAGTCATTTGTTATGGCTGCATATAGGGTACATGGGAGGACAGGAGGGGAAGTAGCTATAGAGGATCTCTCTGTCTCCCTTCCTCCCCACCCCTCTGTTTGAGACAGGCTGCTGTGCTCTGTCGTTTGTAGATGTAGTACCTTGTCTAACAGCTGGTCAGTATGAAGTGATGGTGCCGGGGTTTGAACCCAGGTCGGACCTGTTCCAGAACCCTTGGTTCCAACCAGAGTGGATTGTGTAGACCAAGAAAATGAGTCCTTCATTGTCAGCATGACTGGGCTAGGCATAGGACAGCTGAAGGCCTCACTCCATTTGCCTTCAAATGCTGTACCAGTGTCCTGTCCTATGTCATGAGGTGAAAAAGGCTGAGACACATTGTTCTAACCCAGTGCCTTAGGTGCCCTTGGGCAGAGACTTTCTCCTTCCCTTGGTGAATCCGGGGCCAAGACCCCTTATCAGTCGGTACATGGCAAGTAAGACTGAGGCTACAGGTGCACGGGGAGCTCTGTGCTCACTTTGGTGCCAAGTGGGCTGGGTAGAGGTTCACCACAAGACAGAACTGCGGGCTTGGGATCACACATTTTGTACTGACTTATTTCTGTTTGACAGCCAGGAGGCGGGCAACAGGGATTGACACTGCTGCCTGGGACACATCGGATACTGAAGCTTCTGGCTCAGCCTGACCCTGCAGAGTAGATATGGCCCTTTGCCTCCTTAGTAGGCGTCAGCAGTGGCTGTAACCCAGCCAGACACACACACAGATGCACATTCACATGGCGAGTCACTCACGGGGCCGGGACCGTGGTTTGCTCCCTTGCAGGGACTGTCCTCATGCTGTTTCTTCAGTGCATCTCCAGAAACCCAAAGGTTACTGCATGCAGTCCAGCAGGCGGCCGAGCACTGAGCCTTCTGTCCCTGCGCAGGCCCAGCTGCTGCCTCTGTCAGCGGAGCGGAGGAGGTTCCCTCTTCAGTGTGCGCATCCTGTGCTGGCCCCCTTCTGTGAGCCTCCATGCACAGGTACCTGTGGGGTGCTTCTAGTGGAGGGACCCAAGGCCTGTGGCCACGCTTCAGCTGCCTTGTACTCAGGTGGAGCTGAGCACAGACTGGGCTGGGAGGACTGTGCCTGTTTCCTTAGCTCAGTACCATCTTCCTTCGCCACGCGCCTCCCTCTGGAAGTGTCCATGAAGCGTTGGGGTGCTCCTCCACACTGACTTGCCAGCCCCCCTTCCCAACTCTCCTGCACACGTCACGCTACACCACTGGACTCTGGACACCCTCCTCCGTGGAGCCCAGAGTGTCCTGCACTCAGGCCCAGCTGGGAGATCTGGGCTCACACTGTGCGGTTATTTTATTTTAGGGGGAGATCACCTTAGCACCCAACTGATGGGATACGATCGGATATCCCCAACAGGGATAGGCCATGGTGCCTCTTTCAGAGTGGAGCCGTCATGCTGAGGCCCACAGCGCCCAGCCTATGGAGCACACAGAGTGCCTGATGTCAGCGGAGAGGAACACAGCTACAAGCCTCAGAGATGGGGCTCCAGGCTGGCTTCCCCTAGGCTGCTTCCTCCCTGCCACCCCCCCCCCCGCCCTGGCTATTGCCTCATTGAGTGTCCTGTGCAGCTCAGATTCTAAGGCACTGGCACAGACTTGTGAAAGAGCACGTGTCTGGGGACAGGTTCGAAGCTCCAGAGACTCCTAAGCTGAGACTGTGAGTTGCTGGGAGGCTGAGCAGTGGGTGTCAGAGACTAGGCAAAGCTGCAGCTGAGCCACCTGGCCCAAGAGCCTGAGCCCTAGTCCTGCTGAGACTCAAGTGGCCAGAGCCAGGTCACTGAGAAGCCAGGGTGAAGCCAGGGTCCCCAAGAACAGGCCTCCCTGTGGGAGCATTTCTGGAAATGTATAGGTGTGTCTCTGCAGGAAGCACCCAGGGCAGGGCAGGTTTTCCCTGGAAGCCTGTCCCCAGGAACTCCATCTTTGCTCTCTTCTCTAGCTTCCCATTCCAGGCCTGCCTCTTCACTGGGCTTCCGTCAACGGAGTGGCTTGAAAGGATGCCCGGGAAGGGAGACAGCCTGGCTACCTCTTCCCTGCCAGCATCTTTTCCTCTCCCTGCCCATCTGCTCCCATCCTTCTGTCCGCCTGTGTCTTGGAGCAGTTCCCGCGCCATTCGCTTGAGTTGAATCCCAAGTGGGGTGGGTGGGGTTGGGCTGATCCCACTCATTGTCTGGGCTGCAGCTGCTCCCCGCAAACTGTCGTCTAGACCATGCGTAGGCAGGCGCACAGGCAGTGTACACAGATGTGACGCACCTTCTCGGTGCTCTCCAGGGAACGAGGGAAGAGGGAGGAGGCTCCGAGGCTCAGGAAGACCGAGCAGGACCAGGATAGAGTGCCGCAGGGTCTTGTGTGGGCCAGGGTGGCTCCGGCCCGTGCCATGCTGCTGTCCCTGACAGGAAGCATGCCCAGCTGCAGGGAGGGCGCGCGTTCGTTTGTGGAGTGTTTGCAGAGCTGGGCACCGAGGTGTGATGGATTTGTGAAATAACCCTTTGTTTTCTTGATGGAATTTTTAGAGGGAAGTTTTCCTAGTAGTGGGGGCAGACACTCAGCATGCAAACACTCCAGTCTGTCCTTACAGACAGGGAGAGCGATTAGAATGGCAGTATCGTGAGACAGAGCACCATCAAGGGCTCTGTGAAGAAGTGTGAGGAGGCGGCCGAGTGTCAGCCAGGCAGAGAACGGGACACCATGCCAGACACAGTGTGCTGGCCTTTTACAGCACTTCCAGAAGCACTTGGGTTCTTCTTTGCTTTCGTGTGCACCTCCTCCAGCGGGACCTTCCTTGGAGAAGTCACAGCCAGCCCAGCTCTGGTTTCTGCTCCACCTGTGGACTGTTGGGCTGCTCCTTACTCAGCATGGAGTCGTTTCTGTTTTCTTTGTGATGTATCGGGTCATCTCAGCTGCTCCCCAGCTCACTGCAAAGAGTCTTCCAGGGTTTGGAGTAAAGACTCAAGCAACAGCACGAGAGGATTTAAGCTTCTTGATGATGCCCACCTGTTCTGAGACCTTCCAGGAATATCAGCAAAAGCAAACTAAATGAAAAGACAGACATTTATCTACATAAACATGTAACTGTTTTCTTAACACTTAGAATAAGTTAAAAGATGAAAGGAAAAACTACATTCTCTGTCAATTATAGCCTTAGCATATGAAGAGCTCCTAAAAGCAGTGGCAGCAGCTGAGCATGGTAGCACGCACCTGTAATCCTAGCAACTCAGGAGGCTGAAGCAGGAGGAATGTCATGAGTCTGAGGTCACCCTTGACTACATAGTGAGACCCTGTCTCAAAAACAAAATCCAGCAATACTGTAACAGTAAAACAAAACAGTATTACTAACAGTAACATGCATAACAAAAATGGAGGGAGAAAGGGCCAGGGATTTATGTCAGTGTCGCAGTACCTGCCTTGCAAACACAAGGGCCTAACTTTGATCCCTGATACCCCCCCCACACACACACACACATACAAGCTGTTCAGAAATGGAGAGTGTAAAGAAAATTTTATAGGAGAAATACAACCAGAAAGCATATAAAATTTGTTCAGTCTTGGGCCAGAGATTTAGCTCAGTGGTTCCAGTGCCTGCCTAACAAGTGCAAGGTCCTGAGTTCAATGCCCGGTAACCAAACACATACCATAATACCAGGCTTGGTAATTCACATCCACCAGCAGTCAGTGTCGCATGCCACAGTGCTGGGCATGGTGGCTCACGCCTGTAATCCCAGCACTCAGGAGACAGAGGCAGGAGGATCACTGAGTTCAAGGTTTGCCTGGGCTACATAGTGAGCTTACAGCCAGCCTGAACTACAAAGCAAGACCCTGTCTCACACAAACAAATAAGTTAAATCTCAAATTATTATTAATTTTAAAAAGTGATATATTTTTCATTGCCCATCGAAGTCGTTTATCAAGAAAATGAAGTGGTTATTCATTTATTTATTTGGAAACAGGATCTCACTTTCTAGTTCAGGCCAGCCTCAAACTCACAATCATCCTCCTGCCTCAGTCCCCTAGGTGCTAGAATTACAGGTGTGCTTCGCCCTACCCAGATAAAGTGGCCATTTATTATAAGAGCAAGGAACAAACTCAATCCTGGTGCAGCCCCTGGGATATTCCCACATAGACACTGGGACTGTAAGTTAGCATAGCCTTCTGGAAAACAACCTGCTGATACATGCTAAACACTTGTAAAAACGTGTACCACGTTTGACCCTACAGTTCCATTTCTTGGAATTTGTTTTGATGGTGAGAGAGACAAATGGCAAGATGTCTGTGCATGACTATTAATAACTAATACATGGAGGAGAGAAGCCAGATAAATGACAATGTTATGTTGAGGAGACTGTAGCGATCTCAAATGATGCTACAGAAGAATATTGCCAGGGGTGTGAATAATGGCTCTTTGTTTTGTTTTTTGACAGTTGTATCAGGATGTGTTTCATATACTATAAATTTCACTTTGGGGCCGGAGGGTTGGCTCAGTGGTTCCGGCGCCTGCCTCGCAAGCGCAAAGTCCTGAGTTCGATCCCTGGTAACCACATATAATGCTGGGTATAGAGACTCAGGCCCACCAACAATCAGTACCACATACCACAATGCCGGGTGTGGTGGCTCACACCTGTAATCCCAACACTCGGGAAGCAGAGACAGGAGGATTGCTGAGTTCGTGGCTGCTTGCCTGGGCACCATAGTGAGCTCAGGGCCAGCCTGAACTACAAATTGAGACCCTGTCTCCAAAAAAAAAAAAAAATTTTCACTCTGGTAATATAGGTGGTGACCAAAAAGGAAGCTCATGAAATGGCACCACAGTGTGATCCCAATCTTTGTCATAATGAAAGCTATAGTACATATACAATAGAAATAGTTTGCCTACATACAGGTTTTTCCCATTTTGTACAGTGATGGGGTTTGAATGCAGGGCCTCACCCATGCTAGACAAGGTCATCCCATCCCTATTTGCTAACGTTTCTAGTAATCGCAGTTACTTTTGCAAGAAGGAAGAAATTACAGTAGGAACTTGCTCTGTTTTGGAGCCCTGTGGGGAAGCGCAAAGGCTCTAGCCCTCACATGGCGATCATGCCCCCTCTCTGGGTCCCCATCACTGCTCCCTGCTCCAATTTGGACACCCCAGCATCTCAAACTACCTGCAGCCTGTTTCTTGCATACTGTTTCTTTTTAGGGTAAGGATGGCTACTGGACATTGAATCCAGGATCTTCCCACTGAGCTATATCTCCAGCCCTTTTAAATTTTTTATTTTGATATAAAGTCTTGCTAAATTGCCTGAGCTGAACTCAAAATTGCTGTCCTCCTGCCTCAGCCTCCCAAAGTGCTGGGGTTGTAGGAATATGCCACCACACTTGGTGCCCATCTTTGTACATTTGCTGCCTGAAGTTCCTCTCTGCAGTGTCTTGGACCCTTGCCCAGCCCACCGTGCTATCACCTTCTCGGGGAGCTTTCCTCTGAGCCCTCTATCCATAGGGGACATCCCTATGGCTTCTCCCCTCCAAATTCAGCTTTTCCAGAGTGTTTGACTTTGGAAAATTGGATCAAGCTACTCCTTTTTTAAAAAATCTGTGTCAAGATGGTAGTGTCTTCCAGTATGCGGCTCCTTGGCCCACCTTCCGGGAGAACTGGAGGGGACGGGGCTCCAGCAGTCGCCAGTGGAGGTCTTTACCCAACTCTTATGTGCACAGTGTACTGTGGGATTTTTTTTTCCTTGTGGTACCAGGGATTGAATTGTGGGATTTTTTTTTTAGTACTGTATTTTTTTCCTTGAAAACAATTCAAGAAAATTTGAAAATGAGAGAAGAGAAAGCCAGTGCCTCCCCATTAGCAAATCTGGGGTGTTCTTTCATCAGAGAAGACCCAAGGGCCACAGAATCTGGACAGGGAATCTTTAGGCGAGTAGTCCTCAGACTCGATGGGCATCAGATGCCCCAGGCCTCCTGTGTAACGTGTTTCCCGTGGCCTGTGCCCACCACTCCAGAGATGGCTCAGGTGTAGGCCCCTTGGCTGGGGTTATTTAGGGGAAGGCTTCTCACTTTAGGAACATGGGGCTCAGTTCAGTGGGGCTGGCTCCCCTCCATGTTTCAGGCTCCTGTTTGCTTTTAGCATTGGCTCTGTCCTGTCTGCATTTCACACGCCCCTTTGTGGTAGGCTGGCTCCCCAGCTCTGCGGCCTGAATCTGCCATCGGAAAGCACCTAACTGATCCCAAGTAAAGGAGCTGTGGCTCTTGTCACTGGAAACCTCAGATGCACTTCTGGGTGGTGAGGAGGTGGTGGGAGCAGCAGCTGCGGCTCTGATGCATCCTGCAGACAGACTCACAGGCAGGGCTTGTGTGAGAAAGCCATTGACTTACTCAATGAGAAGGACCTGTTCTGTTTTGTCTAGAGCTGAGAATGAAGCGGAGAGCATCCGACAGAGGAGCTGGGGAAACGTCGGCCAGGGTCAAGGCTCTAGGGAGTGGTATTTCCGGAAATAATGCGAAGCGAGCTGGACCATTCATTCTCGGTAAGACTCAGACCACCAGAGGATGGGTATGCTGGGTGGGGTGCAGCGCGAGGGCTCGCAGGTCTGACCTGCAGACTGCAGAACGAGGTGTCTACACACACCCATACTGGGTCCCAACCAGGCCTCTGCCTGGACTCACACTTCACTGCTTCGTTTTCTTTCTCTACTACTTCTGCAGCGCCTGGGATCAAACTCAGGGCCTCATGCACACCAGGCAGGCCCTGTACCACTGAGCTATACCCCCAACATTCCTTTTACCACTTGAAATGGAATACATTTCTTTCTCTTTTTGAGACAGGGTCTCTCTTTGTAGTTCAGGCTGACCCTGAGCTCACTGTGTAGCCCGGGCAAGCCTCAAACTCAGCAATCCTTCTGCCTCTGCCTCCTGAGTGCTGGGATGACAGGCATGAGCCACCAAGCCCAGCATGTAATACATTTCTATCAGTGGAAAACCAGGCCCGAGGTCACTCTGTAACAGTGGTTGCCAGTTTTGTTTTAAGCATACCAGCCTAAGAACAGCAGAGAGCAGTCTCTGTTTCTTACTCAGAATCCAGTACATGTCCTGGGAATTACACATGCCAGCAAGAAGCACACAGCATCAGCACCCAAGGTCTGAGCTGAATGTAGCCAGTGATAGAGCACTTGCCTAGCATGTCCAAAGCCCAGGTTCTATCTCAGTTGCTACCAAAAGGAGCAAAACCCACACCAAAAGCCGTTACTAAGATACCACCTTCACTATTTTTGAATAGCATGTTTAATTCAGAGTGTCTCAGGTTCTCCACCCCGCAACTTCCTATAAAATAGATGGAGAAATTGTGCAGCATTACATGTTCTCACTAGGCCAGAAGAGCTGACTTGCTGCGTGATGCTTGAGCCCAGCCAGTCCAGACAGCCTATGGTTAGGGCCGTGGGGGAGATGATGCTGGAGACCCTGAATCTCCCATGCCAGAGGCTGGGTATGATTTCTGCTTGCAGGCCTAGGGTAGCTGGGGCTCATCAGTGCACCAGCTCTGGGCTGCCTGCTGGGTATGCAGCAGTGATAGACAGATAAGTTCCTGTCTTCATGGGATTTGACATTCTGGTTAGAGAAATAGGAAACAGGAAACAAGATCATCACCATTCTGCTAAATATCTTGGAGGAAGTACACAAGATGATGTGTGAGTGAAAAGGGCCCGGCCGGGCGTGGTGGCACACACCTGTAACCCCAGCACTGAAGAGGTTGAGGTAGGAGGATTGCTGGAAGTTCAAAACCAAGAGTACCCTGAACTACATAGCAAGACCCTGTCTCAAAAAAAAAGACAGTCCCCATAGAAGCGTATAACAGAAAGTCCTAGAGTCTCTTGTTGGAGTGGTTGAGTCAGAGCTCATGTGACAGCCATTTTCATAGCTGATCCCCAGAATTTCCAGCATATACCCAGTTAAATTCCCTTTTCTCTTTTCTGTTGTTTTTTCCTTCCTTGTCTTCTTTTGTTTTGTTTGATTTTGTTTGGTTTTTGGTTTATGTTTTGTTTTGTTTTTGAGACAAGGGCTCATTGGTAGCCCAGACTGAGTTTTGACCTTCCTTCCAAATTCTGGGATTATAGGCATATGCCACCATGCCCAGCCTGAAAACCCCTCTTTTTGAGGAATATGCTAACAAAAGCCAGATACAGGGCTGGAGATTTAGCTCAGTGGTTCCAGAGCCTGCCTAGCAAGCTCAAGGTCCTTGTTCGATCCCTGGTAGCCACATACAATACTGGGTGTGGTGGCTCACACCCACCAGCAATCAGTACCACATAGCACATATGCCGCTTTGGTGGCTCAAGCCTGTAATCCCAGCACTCAGGAGGCAGAGGCAGGAGGATTGCTGAGTTCGAGGCTTGCCTAAACTACATAGTGAGCTCAGGGCCAGCCTGAACTACAAAGTAAGACCCTGTCTTAAAAAAAAAAAAAAAAAGGCCAGGTACAATTCAGGTAGATGCACATACAGTCTTTTCCACTTTTGGAGGGAAAACCGTGATATTCTCTATCGGGAGACTTTGGTGATCTGTTTGGTGGGCACGAACTGTACTACCTACCTGAAGAGATCTAGTCAGACAGCAGTGTGGTGATATGGAACAGCAATAGACAGGGCTTTTGAAAGGTAAGCAAGTGGCCCTCTGTGCCATAGGTCCCCGTCTGGGCAACTCACCAGTACCGAGCATTGTGCAGTGTTTGGCCAGGAAAGATGGCACAGATGACTTCTATCAGCTGAAGGTAAGACATGAGGCAAGGGGCTGGCCAGGGCCTGTCCTGGTTCCTCCACGTGCTTCCTTCGCGCCTTTGCACCTGCATCACTTGTGAACAAAAGCATCCCTGCTTCTTCCTGCAAAGCCATCAAATTCAGTCTTGCTCAGAACTCTTGATTTAATGAACTTTATCTGTCCATAAATAAGAGGCCTGTCCCATGCAGAAAAATGCCTTTCCTGCATACGTTCGTATGTGAGCTGTGTGCGAGTGTCGTGGTAGAAAGTTCCACTCCCACCCCAGTCATTTTGCTCTTAAAGGAAGGTGTTCGGTCTTTTGACTTTCTTTTTGTGCTTCCCTGAAGATCCTTACTCTAGAGGAGAGGGGAGACCAAGGCATAGAGAGCCAAGAGGAAAGGCAGGGCAAGATGCTGCTGCACACCGAGTACTCCCTGCTCTCCCTCCTGCACACGCAGGACGGCGTGGTCCACCACCATGGGCTTTTCCAGGTGAGTGCTCTTTCCCTCGCCCCTCGATATCTGTGCTGTGAGCAGCTCCCAGCTTGTGACTTCCTAGTGGTTCAACCCTGTGCATCAGGACTTCCTGGGTTGCCTGGGTGGGGTCAGGCCAGAGCCACATTAGCAGCTACACTGCTCCTGTGGCCATAGTCCCAGCCCTGCATCTTAAAGAAGCCAGGGTTTCTTTGAAGGATTGCTTTCCCAAAAAAATAGGAAAACAGAAATACATCCAGGGTTCCTTCTAGCTATGCTGTCAGCAATTGGCCAGGCTAGAGGGGAAAGGAGGACAATGAGGGGAATTGGTGTTTGGGGCCAGAGTTGTTTTTGGGACCAGCTGTCCTTCTGCCTGTCGAGGCATTTCAGTTCAGCACAGGTCCTTGAGCGCCAGTGTCACATGACCCAGGTCTCTTTGGAAAGGTCCTGGTCAGCAACTTACTGGATCATGTCTGTCGTGTGAAGAGTTGGGGTCAAAATGACTAGAAGGCCCCTCCTCAGGCCTGGGAACAGCCCCCTCCTTGGCAGATGCCAACCAGAACTGGCCCCTCTCAGGTGGACCTGATCTTTAAGAGGTTACAGCGTGCCAGGGAGATAGAGGTCCCTAGATTCAGGTTGCATGCCCCCAGCACGTCATATCTGGCCTCAGGCTCCGATTCCTCATCTGAAATGTGGAGAATGATAAAGGCCCCTCCTGGGTAAGGGGCGGAAGGCAAGTGAGACCCAGCGGCTGCGGACACCCCTCACCCCTGCTGTTTCAGGCAGTAAAACCCCTTGTCAGCCCCGTTTCCTGAATACATCCCTCTCCCACACCCATACCCTTTCAAGCTCACAGTTTTAGATTTACAACTACACTGATAAGCTCACTTGTTGAAGGTGTCCAAGCTCAAACTTTCCAGTACTGGAGCAGCCAAACTTGAAAAAAATTTGCTCAGTGTTCATAACTTTC
This sequence comes from Thryonomys swinderianus, assembly GCA_004025085.1. Lineage (NCBI taxonomy): Eukaryota > Metazoa > Chordata > Mammalia > Rodentia > Thryonomyidae > Thryonomys > Thryonomys swinderianus. Next base: position 76,162 of record PVIC010001934.1, read on the forward strand.
CTCCACTGCCACCTGAAAATCTGACTTGAAAAGACCTGTGTGGCTCAAGTTCGCGTCACGTCTCCCTGTGGACACAAAGGGCTAAGGCTTCGGTCTAAGCGCCCTTCTCACCCAGATGACATGTAGAACACTAGCCATAGTGCGTTGTTTTAAGCACTTTATTTGCATAAAATATAACCATGGCTCTAAAGAAAGTTAGTAATACCAGCAGTCAAGCTAAGAGGAAAACAGAAACACAGTAGAGCTAAAGAAATTGTTAATTTCGACTTCTGTGAAAGCCCTGGAAAAATGAATTTCTAAGGGTAATTTTTGGGTCTCAGAACCAAGTATTTAGTTTTCCATTATTTCCTATGGGAAAAATATGTTCATTTCTCAGACCTCTCAGCATTCAAACACAAATTTGGAATGAATCGAGTTTGACAACCATGGTCTTACTATCGAGGCAAATTAGGGTATCAATAAGAGACTCTGGACGTTAAAGCATTTTATCAGATTGAAAGTGATTGTGATTATTGGTATGTCATCCTCGACATCTTCATGCCTGAGCGTTTGGTGAGTGTGAGGGATGGTGCCTGCCTGGACTCCCAGCATTCAGGGGGCGAGGTACGAGGATCACCACTAGTTCAAGGCCACCCTGAACTAGATAATACAACAAGACAAAACAGAGCAGCACCCACAAAATACAAAGCTTGGCTTTCCTTTCTGTCCTTTTAGATAAGAGGACCTGGGTGATGAAAAGTATTATTTCTAGTACGGTATTTCTTTCTTTTTTTTTTTTTTTTCTTTTTGGAGACAGGGTCTCGCTTTGTAGTTCAGGCTGGCCCTGAGCTCACTATGGTGCCCAGGCAAGCCGCCGCAAACTCAGCAATCCTCCCGTCTCTGCCTCCCGAGTGCTGGGATTACAGGCGTGAGCCACCATGCCCAGCATTATATGTGGTAACCGGGGATCGAACTCAAGTCCTTACGCTTGCGAGGCAGGCGCCGGAACCACTGAGCTAACCCTCCGGCCCCTCTAGTACGGTATTTCTAACCCAGACACTGGGCTGAGGCTCTGGGGAATGGAAAGATTTAGTCTTTCTGGAGTTCCCCAGAGGGGAGGGTCAGTCTGCTGGGCATAGCACTAAGGGCCTCCTCAGGCTGGTAGAATAGAAGTTTCTAGGTTGTATTGTTTTTGCTTTGCAGCAAGGACAGTAGATCTAGGCCTCGCAGCTACAGTGCTGACTGCGGCAGACCCTAAGTACTGGGTGGCCGTCCCATTTCATTCTTCACAGCCGGGGAAGGGCAGATCACTAGCTCCCATATACAGGTGAGGGCAAGAGACTTGGATCTTAAGTGAACTGCCCCAGTCCCACAGCTAAGAGGTGGAGCTGAGGCCAGGACCGTGCTTGTAGCTACAGTTATGTGACTTCCCGGAAGTACCGTGGCTGGAGGAAGCTGCTGTCTTGGACACACCAAATGCTGTGTCTCCCTTATCCAGCTGTGACTATAGTCCTTTGCATTAGGATCAAAGGCTGAAGCGCTGAGAGGTCTTTGCCTCAGCCCCTTGGGCCTGGCAGGTGGCCGTGGAAGCTGAGCAATGCTCAGGACCCCTGCTGTGCTACCCAGCCACACTACAGCCTCGCTGGAGCTCAGCCCTTGTTTGCGTAGACAGCTCTAGAGGAGAGTCCGTGTCTTGCCCTGACCTGCTGGCCCACAGCCAAGGCCAGGTCTGCCTGCTTGCCTCACAGGACCGCACCTGTGAGCTCGTCGAGGACGCAGAATCCAGCCGAATGGTTAAGAAGATGAAGAAGCGCATCTGCCTGGTCCTGGACTGCCTCTGTGCGCATGACTTCAGTGACAAGACTGCCGACCTCATCAACCTGCAGCACTATGTCATCAAAGAGAAGAGGCTCAGCGAGCGGGAGACCGTCGTCATCTTCTACGACGTGGTACGCGTGGTGGAGGCCCTGCACCAGGTGAGCCCCGGGCTGCTGCTCCCCTGCACTCTCCCCTAGAAAGCCACCCTTCGTGCTGCCACTCAGCAGAAGGCATCTCTGCCTCGCCCTCACCCCTCACCGCAGTGTGCTGGGAATGACCAGAGGAAAGAGGCTGAGTGACAGGTACCTGGGGGAGGCCCAGGCCAAAGCTTAGATTTTTCCCCTGGAGCTGTGGCTGTGGGGAAAGAGAAAGGTGGCTTTCCCCTCCGGCTGTCCTGAGGGGAGAAGGAGTAGAGAAAGCTACCTGGTGGGCCCCGACTAGGACACAGCCACTCATTCGGACCATGGTTGGTGAGGCCCGAGAGTCAGCCTGCTTTCCACACACTGGAGACCCCACAGCCTGCTGCTTGGGCCCAGCACACCTCCACTTTCCCAGCGCACACCATATGCCTGTTGGTTTTCAGAAAAACATCGTGCACAGAGACTTGAAGCTCGGGAACATGGTGCTCAACAAAAGGTAAAGTTCCATTTCTCCTTTCATCTGTTACCTCGCACTTGGGACAGGCTACTTGCTTCAAGTGCCCAGTGCCCTGTAGTCCCCGTGGGATCCCCACTCAAAACAGTCCGGTCTCCCAGAATCCCAGAGCACAGCTGGGATGCTGCTTCTGCGCTTGCCATGTGAAAAATGTGCTTGCTGAGCCTGGGGAGTTCAGAGCTCAGAAAGAGGGGCTCTGGGAAGGACTCTGGATGCCTCCCCTGGACCGTTCACCAGTCGTGCCTGGCTCCTGGAGAGACGGAAGCGGGGGAGGGAGGGAGCGGAATGAGGCCTTGGTGGGTTGGGTCCCTCAGGAAACAGACTGAGAGGAGCATGCAGGAGGCTTACCAGGCCGTGCTCAGGGAGCAGGTGAAGGTGTGGCAGGGCCCTGGCTGAAGAGCTCTGGGCTGGATGGCCATTGAGGTGCCCAGATCAAGGCAAGCAGGTATGGCCTCACGCTGTCCAGGGCCCAGTCCCCAATGTGGCTGTCCCTAGGGAGGGGACTTCTGAAGAGGAACACACCTATGAGTGGTCGGAAGCCAGCCTAGAGCATCAGGCAAAGTGCCTGGGTCTTAGCGTGGATCTGGTCACCATCCTTGGGGAGCCAATGGCAGAGGCGTCAAATCACCTGAGCCCCATTTCAGGCTGTTGCCCCCCCATGAGGTATCCTGCTCCCTCAGAGAAATGTAGAGGGGCAGGGGTCCAAGGGTCCAGGACAGACAGGTGGAGGACCTCTCTGGACCACAAAGACCCTAGAAAGGCAGAGCTGGCAGGACATACCTCCCTCACCTGCTCCTCTCCCTCCCCGACCTCACTTAGTCCAAGGTGTGCTTGAGGCCTTACAGCAGGCAGGCAGCCTAAATCCCAGCAGAGATGGCATGGCGGGTGATTCGTTTTCTTGACATGTTGAGCCAGCCCGCTGTCCCTGTGAAGTGCCCAGAGCCACAGTGGGGGAGAAGCCCGGGGAGCTGGTCCTCTGGGGAGGGGGTGAGAGCGCCAGGTCCCGCTAAGCTTGCTCCACCCTCCCTCCAGCTGCACCTGGTTACGCAGCTGCAGACAGATCACCTCGAGCCCAGCCCTTCCCTGTGGAGCTTGCTGTCTGAGGATGTGCTGACCAGAAGGCAGATAAGGCGTGGTAGTGGTGGCGGTAGTGATTGTTGTAGCAGGGATTGAACCCAAGACCTTGGCACTGAGCTACATCCTCAACCTCCCCCCCTTTTAAAAATGTATTGTGAGACAGATTCTCACTGATTCACTAAGTTGCCCGGGCTGTGCTCGAACTTGTGACCCCACCCCACCCCCGGCCTCTCAGAGTGCTGGAATTGCAGGTGTGCGCCACCGCACCTCAGCACGTATCCTGTGTCCTGAGGACACTGCAGAGGCCAGAGGCTCGTGCAGGGCCGGCAAGTCAGTGTGTCAAGTGTGAGGAGAGCTTTGCCAGCCCGAGACAGTGAAGAGAGAACCTGACCCGTCGTGCTCTGCGGCCGGAGGGCAGGAGACCGAAATCCCAGGACGGCCTGAGCCTGTCCTGGCTGAGTGAGGGTTAGGGAGACGGGCAGACGCAGGGTCAGACCTGCCGTGCACCGCACACTGCCCTTTATTTTGGAGGCCGTTGGTTGTTTACTTCCTCATTGATTGAACCCATTCATTCCCGAGCTCCTATGTCCCCCTGTGAGGAAGTAGGTGATTCTGCCTTCCTGGAAACGGGCGTGCGGTACAAATAAGAGTGTGTGCAACTGCCCGGTAGGGTTCAGCCCATCATGACCTAGCAGGGCTTGGGGGTTCCTTCACCCCAGAGACAGATTCTCACTCACCCCTTACCTCAGGAGGTGCACCCTGCTCTGTGTTGAGTGGTGCCCAGCGAGGGCCCAGCTCATAAAGAGAGGGCAGTTTTTTTAAGTCCTGTCTGGCTACAGAGCCAATGCCCTCTCAGCTAGACCAGAGAGCGTGGGCCTTCCACAGCTATCCCTGGTGGTGCTGGATGAGCATCCAAGGGTTGTCCTAGAAACAACCAGGACTACTCACTACAACAGTATTCTGTGTGGCTGGTGAGTTTCATTCAGCTCTCTTTTCTGGTGCCCAGACCCTGGACACCATACTATGAGCATGGCCACCACAGCTGGCTGTGCCATGTGAACACATGGGTACCACGGACCACCGGGCCTGACACCTCTGTCAGGCCCCGTTGCAGCTGCACTTCCTCCCTCTGGTCATCCCAGTCCATGTCAGTCAGGCAGAGGCTCTGGCCACCCTTCCCATAAGTCCCTGTGAAAACAGCCAGGTGCTCCCGTAAGGGGCAGGCAGTAGGGAGCAGAGAGCCTTGTCATACTCACCCCTCGAAGCCTCACTTTCACCCCTGCTCAGCATGAACGAGCTCTGACACCCCCACCCGCCCATCCTGCGAGGCCCCACCCGGCCAGGAGGCAGCCAGGCACCCTGGGCCACAGGCACCCAAGCAGAGCGTGCAGGGAAGCGACTGGGAGGATGAGTTCACCTGCACAGGGTAGGGAAGGAGCTGGATCTGAGGCGCTCTGTGGGGTTATTCAAGGTTGGCTGTGGGCTCCTGCGCCTTCCCCCTCCCTTCGGGTAGGAAGTCACACACCAGTTCCTAGAAAAGGAGAGCGCTGGCAGCCTGGAGGGCCACAGCCAGGCGTGACTCAGAGCAGGCCCTGCTGACGCACATCACCCTCCTGTCAGGGCCAACTGGGGGGTCTGGGACTCCCAGGGAGCCAAGTGCCACCCAGCCGACTTGGACGGTGGCAGTGGCAAGGGCAAGGGAGTGCTGCCAAGCTTTGGGAGGTCTTGGAGCTGACCATGTTCTTCCTGCGGGAGAGACTCCAGGCGCCTCTTCAGCAGGGCAGTGGGGGCCGCCCGGGCGCCCACTCAGTGGCTCCTCCCCAAGCACCCCCACCCCGCCTGCCTCTCACTTTCCAGCACAGAGGGCTGGAAAGTCCTGCCAGCAGGGTGGAACAGAAGGCTCATCTATGCTCCGGGGCCTGTGTCACCCCACGGCCTTCATGGTCAGTGTCTTGCCTCTGCTAGATGTGCCAGCTAGTGGAGGATGATGGGAGCTTCCTGCATGCCAGGCATCAGGCTGTGTCTGCTATGGACTGTGTTCTGGTGGATCCCAGCACAGTCCTGGGAGTTGGGCCCTGCTGTGTTCCTGTTTGACAGATGAGGAAATTGAGGCTTGACAAGAGATTCCCACACCAAGGAAGTGGCAGAGCTTGGACCACACCCCCGGACTCTGAATCCCACCTTCTCTTCCCCTGAGCTGCCACCCCACCCCCACCTCCCTGTCTTGAGCCTCAGACCACAGGGTGCATTTGTGGCTGCAGTAGCCACGGGGAAGAAATACACAGCGAGGCCTTGTGGGAACCTTCCAGACCAGGGGCCCAAGCCGTCGTCCCATGTTGGGGCAGTGATGTGGAGGTTCAGAGCAGACTCGCAGGCCTCTTCATGTGTGCGTGACGGCTGCTGAGGCCGCTAGCTGCAATGGGCCAGTGTGAGAGCTGGGCCTGTGTTTCTGCTGGGAACAGGAAGACAGACGCCTGTGTCTGCAACAGACCCTGCCAGCAAAATTCCCCAAGATAGCTAAGGGCTTCGGAAGCCTCTTGGACTCAGCTTATGGGGAAATCCACCCTCAGCCACATACCCTGCACCTCTGACGAAACCCTCCCCACAACCAGGGAGGCTTTTTACGGAGAGGCGGCCCAAAGAGGGCACTTGGGAAGGAGGTGCCTTTTCTCGCTAGTGCTACCCTAAGGGACATCTTTTTTTCTTAAAGGCATGATGTTGCTTAGTTGACCAGACTGGGTTCAAACCTGCCACCTTAGCCAACCCAGTTGCAGGGATCACAGGTGTGTGCCGCCACAGCTGGCCCTAAGGGCCTCTTGTGGGCCCAGCCCACTCCTGTGATGTGGGGGGTCCTCCCTGGGGACTCCTTTGGGTCTGCTTTATGGGTTTCCTAGAAGGAATGAGAGCCCAAAGCACCTCCCCATGACTCTCAGGGGGCATCTGGTCAGGGATGCATGAACCTGAGCAGGACAGAGGGAACAGGAACAGTCTGTCACTACACACCCAGGCAGCTGTCAGTCCTGCCTGCAGGCTCTAGGGTTCACGGGCCTGGGGTGGACCTGGCCCAGTGCCCCCAGCGATCTGACCTCGAGCAAATCAAGTCCCTTTGCATTTGTGTCCCTGAGTTGCACCCTCTGAAGTCAGACCGTGAAAAAATCTTCCTCATAAGCCCACTTGGTTACCAACTGCCTAACTGGTAATGACAAAAGGGACTGGCAGACGAGGACAGCAGTGATGCCCGAGGTAGACTTCAGAGCTCCATCAGCTGAGCTCTCCAGGTCAGTCGCTTCCTCCAAAGCAAGTTACTCTTCTCCCACCAAAATACACAGGAGCGCCCTCACCCGGGGCGACTGAACGGCCCTTCTGAGCCTCATGGGGACTCGGGTCCTCCCCGGGGTCAGTGTTAGTGGCTTCCAGGCCAGGGAAAAGTATCACAGGGTATCTGGTCACCCTGCAGGGGTTCCAGAATTGCTGGGGTCCTCGCGTGATGTCTCATTCCAGGGACTCTGCCACTGCCAGGCAAGTGTCTCTCAGCACATCAGACCTCCGCCTCACCTGCAGGGGGCACTGCCTGCGCTGGACACGCTTCCTACTGCGTTTGCCCAGAGCCCTCCTGCATGCTCCGGGGCGCTCCTGATGGAGGACAGTGAGGAGGGCTGACTGCTCAGAGCTCTGGTGGCTCAGCCTTGCCCCAGAGGACGCCGAGGTGGCAGCGCTGCTCCTTGTTCCTCACCAGCCCTCAGTGCCCTCCCCTCTGGAGTGGACTTTCCTCAGCAGACCCCGGGTGGTAGGGAATGTGGGTTGTCCTAGGCAGTAGCTCAACCCAGAGAGGCCCAGCGAGGACCCAGAACAGCATGTGGGTTTGTCCTCTGGATGTGGGCTCACTGCTGTGCCACATCTGGTGTGTGGGCCACACATGGAGGAAGAAGCCACATGAGGTGGCACTGTATTCCAGCTCTGTGGAAGGCTGAGGCAGGAGGGCTACAAGTTCGAGCCTCGCCTGGGCAATTTAATGACTTAGACCTTGTCTCAAAATAAAGGAGGAAGGGCTGGGAGTGTGGCTCAGTATG